>JACEVL010000853.1:285000-482460 GCA_020284085.1 Aporrectodea caliginosa | reverse complement strand
CGTTGCAGTGTAGGTATAATTATGCATATTTTACAAACAATGCTGGACTCAGATGTTGCGTTCACAGATGATGTTTTATCGCTAGACAATTGAGTGGTTTTATTTTATTGCAGGTTTATTGCAGTCTTTTAGTATGTGGTTCAGCACTTCTATTTCGCTCCTATGCTTGTAAAGTTTCTAATATTAGTGTTCGATAACCACAGCACTTTACGGTACTTTGTCTCATATAGGTATGCCGATGTTGGACAGCCTAATTGAAATTCTTCCAGGCTAATGTACACATCTATCTGCCAGAAGACCCATTAGACTTCAATGTATTGTATTCGGACTTGGCTGTTAAGCCGCCACAAGTCAATTACTGTTGGTCTGAAGTTCTGGAATGCTTATTTCATAGTTGTTGTTCACCATCTTCATTATCATCGAATTCCTTTTAGCAACTGCTTGTCTACATAGAAACTGAACTGTATAAATTAGGCCAATGGCCAATTCGCTCAAGTCTGCTATCTAGGTCAGAGCACGGCTGGACATCATTATTTGAGACCAGATGCCAGAACACTAATTAGGATTCCTCCTTAATAGCGTCTGTAGGTCTACATAATTTCAAACCGCAGGCATAGAAAGTCAACATCTCGGTAATGGGCCTAATTTCTAATGAAATCTCCTGTCCATCTCTTATATACAGCTGTCCATGTGTCTCTTGGAATGCAGATCCACCTTTGAAGTCGCCCTTCGCTTATGTCTAGCAGGTCTACATTACAATTAAGAACAGTGAAACATAATGTGCTTTAAATATGGTAAACAGTCATTTTGCAAACGAAGCATAAGAATGCAGGCGCATGAATTGAATTGAGGTAACAGATCAAAGCCACAGGAACAAGTACGCTTACATAGCTAGTTCCTTGGAATCATGTTGTACGAGTAAGATGATGTAGAGCTCCCTACGCGACGTCTAGAAACGTAATGAAACGTAACGTCCAAAGGGATAACGTGCCGAATTGTTGTGGATCTTTGCCTTAGCGATACATTGCACTTGTTTTCATATTTATTTCGTTGTCGATTTTATTGTTCTAACTTTGTGTTTTTGCACATTGTTTTGGCAAATGTTTGATGCAGGAGCATCAACTTTTTGAATGGACGGGAAATTGTAGGGGTGTGTATGATTCACACACAGGCATTTGAGAGAGGAATAGATGGAAGACAGACAGAGGCAGCCAGACCTACAACTTAGTATACAGTCAGACACAGAGACACAGAGACACAGAGACAGCCAGGCAGACACATTGACACAGACCGAGATACAGAGCGAGAGGGAGACAGACGAACAGACAGTCAGAAAGACGGACAGAGGGTAATGAGGGAAGGGAGATACCTGTGCTATGAGTAGGCGCGGGCAGGAATGGGGAGTCGTGCCTGCCACACAGACCTGCACGCGCAGACAGACTGACTGGCGCCTAGTAAAGGAATGCCGTGTAGGAGGTTTTGATAGGGCTATATAAATGGCAGCCCTTACGGCAGGAGAAGGAGAGAGAGAGAGAGAGATCAAGATCCAGCGTGTTCGTTAGGACGGACTCCTGTCCCCTTGTCAACCGGGACACGGGGTCCGAGCTTGTAACATCTATAGAATAAACATCGTGTGTATGAACAACGTGTTATCTCTCTCAACGGTCGATCGGCAACCCCGAATCTCGGGCGATCAACGACACTACAAATTGGTGGAGAACCAATTCTTCCGCTGTACCTCTACAGCCAGCGAGTTCCCCATGTCAACACGTCAACCAACGTTAGAACTGACGGGCAACTCAAGCTTCATTCACAGCCTCCTTCGCAGGTCGACTACACGTTATCCTGCTGACGACAGAGTGGTGCCCTCACCGATCGCTACTTCGTCCGCCAATCCGCCAGACTGGTTTGCCGTCTGACCTCAGTTCCACCATGTCTGCAGCTCATCGCTGGACAACCTTCGCAAATCGGTTGTCCAGTCATCATGCAACGTCAACATCAACCAACCTCATCATCACCATGGGTGTTGGACGCTACAGCAGCCAGACCGCGAGGCCTACACCTCCCGCCCTGCCAGACCCAGCGACGTCCCGGACGCACGGAGCTTCCGATGAGAAATGTTTGCGATCGACGGCTGGTTTCAACCATCCTCACGCCTACCTCCTTCCTCATCATCATCGTCGCTACGGTGTCTATTCGGCCATCCTCCTTCTGGACTCCGAGAAAGTTTCAACTGCTGGACTGATGTTTGAGTACTTGGCAAGTAGCAAGTCGTAATTACATTTATTTAACACTGTAAACTTAGAGATGCGAACATTAAGACTTTAATGTTCTCAAGTTTTCCTGGTTTAGTAGTTATGTTTATCGTCATCATCATTAATGGTTTTAATGTTGCGTTTACGTATTGTATTTTAGTGTAGTAGTTGTGCTCATTCTGTTTATCGTTGATTTTAATTTAATGCATACTCGGCGGAATGTTTCTGGGTCAGTGACCACTGCCGCTCATGGTCTCTCGTTGTGATTTTGCAATAAGCCAACGCCTTCGTTATTCGTCATGTTCATTGTTTGGCATAAGTGTTCCACGAGAAGCAGGAGAATGTATGTTGTCTTATAAATGGGTAACGGCACTCTATTATGTATGCTTAGATGCAGAGAACACATAAATTAATGATCAGCGCATTTGAAGGCTTGTGTAATGATGTGTAAGGCTAACGGATCAGCCCTTTGCAGGAACACAAAGCTATAACGAAAGCAAGTTCCCAAGGGCCCATTTTTTGTGTAAGAGAACGATAGTAGGGCTTCCTAAGCGACGCACAGACCGTCCACGGATTATAAAAGCCAATCTTCTCAGAGTTGTTGTTATGATTATGATTTTGCGGATCCTTAACACGAGCAATCATTACACTTGTTTTCTTGTATTGTTCTAAATTTTTGCTGTTCTATTTTGCATTTCGGTGTTTCATATTACGACGTCAAAGGTCATAGCGCCAGAAAATGATGTGGACTTAAGTTTATTTGCAATCCGACTTCTTTAACCGTCTTGCCATTCGCTCGAGACATTGATCTTAACATGAATCGCCCACCAGTTCATTTCCCATCATCATGTGACCATTAGCTTCACTTAGTTTCTCCATGAGTGCCCGTGTCAATTTAAGTTTAGGTATGCGTGTATGTATACCAAGAGTTGTTATACCACCGTTAACACCTCCAATCTGTAGAAGCTGCATTTCCTAAAAAGTTCATTTTTTCTTACATTTTATGATATTATGTCTTTTCTTAACAACATTGATTGCGTTTTTGCGAAATACAGTAACGTCATTTTGTCATTATATTTGTCGATGCAGTGCAGGCTTATGTAGGGGCCTACTTAGCAAAACATTGCAGGATTAAGATTTTGTCGATCATATATGAGACTTTACCAGAATTAAGTAGCTTTGTTTTATTGCAGTGAAATCGTAGAATATGTTTCAGTACTGATATTATGCCTACAATGTTCTAATGAGCGTGTTATAAATAATTATTATTAGTACGTCATGGCGCTATAGTTTAATAATTATAGTAAAATGTAGTAAACGGTAACCACCTAATAGCGAATCGACGGCATGCAGATGCAATGAATTGTATGTAACGGATCAAAATTCACGGGAATATGTGCACTCAAAAGGACAGCGAGTTCCTTGCACCCTGTTGTTAAAGAGTAAGATGATAAGAGGCTTCCTACGCGGCGCAGTCCGGACGCCCACGGATCGAAAAGCCTATCTACGCGGTTATTGATTGATGTTGAGGATCCTTACTAGATAAGCAATTCATAGCGGTTGTGTTCTAGATTTTCTGTTTGACGGTTTGCTGTTTACTTTGCAGTTTTTACATAATTTTTTAAAGGTATGCTAGTATGAAACTTGCTATACCGCCTTTAACACCTCTAAAAGCACTGGCCGTGCCAATCAGTATAAATTACACTCCCGCAAAGTTCTTTTTCTTATATTTCGTTATCGTGTGGTATGTTTTATCTCATCATTGATTGTGCGTTTTGCGAAGTACAGAAGAGTTGCGTCCTTAATGATTATTTTAATCGTTGCAGTGTAGGTATAATTATGCATATTTTACAAACAATGCTGGACTCAGATGTTGCGTTCACAGATGATGTTTTATCGCTAGACAATTGAGTGGTTTTATTTTATTGCAGGTTTATTGCAGTCTTTTAGTATGTGGTTCAGCACTTCTATTTCGCTCCTATGCTTGTAAAGTTTCTAATATTAGTGTTATAAACCACAGCACTTTACGGTACTTTGTCTCATATAGGTATGCCGATGTTGGACAGCCTAATTGAAATTCTTCCAGGCTAATGTACACATCTATCTGCCAGAAGACCCATTAGACTTCAATGTATTGTATTCGGACTTGGCTGTTAAGCCGCCACAAGTCAATTACTGTTGGTCTGAAGTTCTGGAATGCTTGTTTCATAGTTGTTGTTCACCATCTTCATTATCATCGTATTCCTTTTAGCAACTGCTTGTCTACATAGAAACTGAACTGTATAAATTAGGCCAATGGCCAATTCGCTCAAGTCTGCTATCTAGGTCAGAGCACGGCTGGACATCATTATTTGAGACCAGATGCCAGAACACTAATTAGGATTCCTCCTTAATAGCGTCTGTAGGTCTACATAATTTCAAACCGCAGGCATAGAAAGTCAACATCTCGGTAATGGGCCTAATTTCTAATGAAATCTCCTGTCCATCTCTTATATACAGCTGTCCATGTGTCTCTTGGAATGCAGATCCACCTTTGAAGTCGCCCTTCGCTTATGTCTAGCAGGTCTACATTACAATTAAGAACAGTGAAACATAATGTGCTTTAAATATGGTAAACAGTCATTTTGCAAACGAAGCATAAGAATGCAGGCGCATGAATTGAATTGAGGTAACAGATCAAAGCCACAGGAACAAGTACGCTTACATAGCTAGTTCCTTGGAATCATGTTGTACGAGTAAGATGATGTAGAGCTCCCTACGCGACGTCTAGAAACGTAATGAAACGTAACGTCCAAAGGGATAACGTGCCGAATTGTTGTGGATCTTTGCCTTAGCGATACATTGCACTTGTTTTCATATTTATTTCGTTGTCGATTTTATTGTTCTAACTTTGTGTTTTTGCACATTGTTTTG
Organism: Aporrectodea caliginosa; assembly: GCA_020284085.1. Taxonomy (NCBI): domain Eukaryota; kingdom Metazoa; phylum Annelida; class Clitellata; order Crassiclitellata; family Lumbricidae; genus Aporrectodea; species Aporrectodea caliginosa. Next base: position 477,292 of record JACEVL010000853.1, on the reverse strand, counting down.
GCAAATGTTTGATGCAGGAGCATCAACTTTTTGAATGGACGGGAAATTGTAGGGGTGTGTATGATTCACACACAGGCATTTGAGAGAGGAATAGATGGAAGACAGACAGAGGCAGCCAGACCTACAACTTAGTATACAGTCAGACACAGAGACACAGAGACACAGAGACAGCCAGGCAGACACATTGACACAGACCGAGATACAGAGCGAGAGGGAGACAGACGAACAGACAGTCAGAAAGACGGACAGAGGGTAATGAGGGAAGGGAGATACCTGTGCTATGAGTAGGCGCGGGCAGGAATGGGGAGTCGTGCCTGCCACACAGACCTGCACGCGCAGACAGACTGACTGGCGCCTAGTAAAGGAATGCCGTGTAGGAGGTTTTGATAGGGCTATATAAATGGCAGCCCTTACGGCAGGAGAAGGAGAGAGAGAGAGATCAAGATCCAGCGTGTTCGTTAGGACGGACTCCTGTCCCCTTGTCAACCGGGACACGGGGTCCGAGCTTGTAACATCTATAGAATAAACATCGTGTGTATGAACAACGTGTTATCTCTCTCAACGGTCGATCGGCAACCCCGAATCTCGGGCGATCAACGACACTACACCTGTATGAAACAATGCATTTAGCATTGAACATGAAATTATATATGACTAAGCTTAGCAAGTGCTTATCAATAAATCATGTTGTTGTTTTTGCTTATAAGACGAAGGAGCCTAGATGGAAAAGTCAACGATAAAGATCATTTTGTGTCTGATAATTTTTGCGGCTGTTATTCCCATATAGGCTACATCCTGAATATGCACATGGATTCGAAGTCCTCCGTCCTATCAGAAATGACCAAATTACTCGTAAACTGGACATCTGCTGCAGTTTTGAAAGGAAACGTTTCAGGTGAATTGAGAATTGAGAAAAATGAAAAAGTTTCATTACTAAAACTAAGGAAAGAAGATTTTAAGAGTCAGATACGAAAACGATTTTCATGTTATCGCCGCACAGAGAGCTCTCGTGTACAAGGAAGCCAACTGACTTAAGGAGATAACGTCTCTGAGTGGATGAATGATGATGTGATTATTGAGGGTACACTAAATCCTTCCAGAAATTATGCAGTGTTTTCTGTAACTACGGACAACAATTCAGAGGACTACATGTTTTATTTACCGCTTACGACAGTTGCTTGGAAGAGAATTGGATTCAACAGCGTCATTTTGGCAGTTGGCTCTTCCAACAAATCTATCTCAGATCATTCAATTCGTTACGTACTTTCAAAATGCCTTGAACTTGATGCAGTTGTTATACATATTTATTCACCGACGGCAAATGCAGTGACCATCAGTCAGGTTGGAAGGCTATTTGCAGCCAATATACTAAGTGCAGCGTTTGTTGATGTAGAGTTGGTTTATCTGCTAACATCAGATGCTGATCTCTGGCCGATTCATACGGATGTTTATCGGTTGCGCTCAGATATGGCAGTGCTCTCTCTGAACTCCAACTGTTGTGCGCAATTCTTACATCGTGGTTTAAAGTATAAGATGCTACCAATATCTAATATCGGAATGCGTGTCATGACTTGGAATAAGCTCACAGGGAAGGACTGCATCCTGCCTACATCAAGTCAAGAAATTCTCAATTTTTTACTTAGAGAATTAGGTAAAGTAGCTATGCAGCCTGTCTTCAAAGGCGAAAATAGAGGATGGTATCTTGATCAAATGACGATTAGTATCATGATGAAGAACTGGACGGAACAATATGGAAGCAATCACGTGATGCTAATCCAAAGAAATACAGCAAACGACAGAATAGATCGCAGTCATTGGAATGGAGAGAGTTCTCTTGATGGGAAGATCGACGCACACATGCCACTACAGGCATTTTCTCCGGACATCTGGAAAGGAATAACTCCGTTGTTGAAGTCCATGTATGGCTATAACAGTGAACGATATAACTGGTCAATAGAATACTTCGAGAGCTACAGAATACACAGATCACACTAGATTTCTGCGTCATAATAAACGACAAATCCTGATATTTATGTATTTGTGGGGCGCGGTGGTATAGGGGTATGTTCGGTGCCTTGCAACCGGAGGGTTGCGGGTTCGAATCCACCTTAAGCCGCCGTGTAGGGACCCTGGGCAAGTCCTTCACTCGCAATTGCTCATGAGCTTCGGCGTGAAACTCCGATTCAGTGTCCGCGCTGTAGTCGGGAGCGCCTCTGAGTAGAAATTTTGAAGGGGCGCTATAACAAGTGCTCATACATACCTACATGGAGAAATAATGGAAATAAGACTAAGGCAGACAATTCACCGACATTAAAGTCATGGGGTTGATTTAGATACATTGTGGCAATAATGTTATTAATGATGATTTGTCGTCAACTCCAACTTATGTGAACCCGCTTTCGGCGGGACAGAAATTTAAGACTATGTATTTACTTTTCAAATGGAATCTACATAATGTAGCAGCATTTGGCAATAATTCAACAAAAAGATACTTCGTTGTACTTTATGTTATCGGTTACAGTAGTCTAAATAAAATGCGTCTAATTGACCTTCAAGGTTATCGATCAATGGAACTTGGCATCGTTTGGTAGCGCTGTTTAACCAGAAAAATACATATTTTTTATTTTAATCAATTTTTATTTTAATCAAATTTAATCAATAGTTCAATCACAGCAGTACTTCTATCGCAAAAATTAAACCGAAAGTATCCATGTGCATAACTATATTTAAATATAAATTTTATACCCTTTTTGAATGACTTTTACAAGGCATAAGACGGGATTAGAGTTTATGTATGCATGTATGGTATGCATGAATGTATGTACGTTGCTAAATAATATTATGTCTGCTTATGAAGGAGTGGATGTTTTTAACAGAACTCTGTACTGTGGTCATGTTTTCTAGTTACGCTTGACTGGTTTTGTGTCGGCCATCTAGTGGCCATGAAAGTTTATAAAGTCTGATGACTGTGAGTTTCGTAGAGCTTGGTTATTTAGATTTTCATCTGACGAGATCTTGTTTTGTGTTTGGGTACAAAGCCTCACTTGTATAATTAAGTCTGAAGAACAGCACCAGGTTAATTCGTTTCTAGAAATCGTTAGCTTTCTGGTAGAGTTTTCTGTTACCTACCGATTGGCTGCTGATGTTTGAAGTTGTCGAGCGGTCCGACTTTCGAGCTTGCTGTTTCGAGATTCGTGTCGGGCTGCCGGTGCTTGTCGAATTCATGTATTTTCTTAAATACTTCTAGTGAGCCAATCCAGTCTAGGGGGATTTTTAACAACGCCTCTTTTTAAACAAGACACTTAGCCTCTTTTCCGCAAACGCTTGAAGACTATTCTGTTCGATCTTAGCTTCATTGTGTTAGGTCAGGAGCGCCTCTGTTGAGTCTCAATGGAAGTGGCGCAATATAAATTTCAATTACACTTACAATTAAGATCTGCTGGCTCCACAACTTGAAACACGATTCCTCAGCACATACGTCGGGTCCCCATCTATGGTACTTTAAAAAAATTCTTCATGCATTCCTACTTAATGGAATGTAACTAGTTCACTCTGCAGGATATCCGTCTTGCTGTTAGTTATGGTTATCTTTATTCTTTACTTAATGGTTCTTGGTATTCAGATGATCATGTAGTACCTCACTAACTCTTTACTATACGAAGCTTGTTGTAGTGTTGTTAGTCAAGGCGTTGGCTGTGCTGTCACTACTTCATCTTGGGATGTTAATCTAGGTGTCCCTAGTAAGAGGGATCTGGATCCCTTCTGGGAATCCTCTTGTTGCCAGTCTTGATATCACATGTCGGAATGTTCTGTGTCTTGATATGACTTCAATAAAAAGTATGACTGATTACTTTGTGGGTACTTTACACTGAGTTTAATTTGATTGATTACTTTGTTGATAACTTTAGTGAGTGGCAGAACACAAGGTCATAAAGAAATACAGATCAACGTAATTCATATAATTATGTAAACTCAGGGTGAGAATTGTCGGAGGGTTGGGGGGGAGGTTCAACCCGTCAGTCCTTCTTAGGATCCCATAGTAAAGTCTACATTTCACACCCAAACTGCATATGAATCAACGTCTAACCCCCAGTTATTTATTTACAATTCCCATCTGCTCGGCTGTGCTGAAAGAGTAGAGTTTTAATTCCTGAATCAATGTTTGGAAGAGAAACCGCCGAGAGAAAGTTCTGGAAACACAGAGTAATGGAAGAACGAACAATAAATGATAGGCAACAGTACTTTAAAAGTAGTTAAACTGAAACTACTCTTGAAGTACTTTGAAATAGTTTAATCAGAAGTTCGTAATTGGTTGTTAAATGAGTAGTTGATCACTTTTAAAGCACTTTTATAGCCACTCTTTGTCCTACCGGAAGATGAGAACCTAGTTGCTGAAAGAGTAAACTACATTCAAATATACTAAAATCGCATAAACTAAACTAAAACATCGTTAGGATGAATTAGTAAATAACATTTTAATATCGCTCTATTAATTCGTAATCATAAGAAATTTGCATAGGCTAACTAATATAAGTTGTTGGAAAATTGGAAAAGCGTTAATTACGTTTTAAAGCACTTTATACTAACTCTTATTATTACTATATTAATTCATAGTCAGAAGAATTTACCATGGCAAAATGCAACCTATCAAGCACTGTTGCCAAATGAGACGGATAAAGCTCATTGCAAGTGAAATATCTTTTGTTGAAAGTTCTCAGAAAAAGAACTGAACTTCTGCTTGATATATTATTGTTTAAATAGAAACTTCTGAAAAAGCAGTTAACTTTTTAATTACTTGAAAAGTAGTTCAAGTACCAGCTGTTAACCAGAGTATCAACCTATAGCCCGTCGCTACAAATTCATCTGATAAGTGGTTCCTACTTAATGTAGACCCCAAAATGTGGATGTAATTAGCGCACACAAAGACTGAGCAAACAGATATAAAACGGTGGTTAACAACTCGCGCTGGATGCTCATCATAATAATCGTACTCGGTTCACCCATTTTAGTATCAGGAGGATCGGTCTGAGTGCTCAGTCATGCGCATTGGCAGAAATACAACAAAGAGAAAAATAGATGAGGCACAAAAGAACAGAAGATGAAACTATGAGAGTGGACGTTTCCTTACAATTACAATGACGGGGACAAAGAAAAGATAGATGCAGGATGGTCAACGACGGCTAGAATTAAAACGGAATGCCTTTGCAAACAAGAGAATGTCGTCTGCACGGAAAAAGATCTGTGACATAAAGTGCAATGAAACCGGCATCAGGTGTAGTATACTTTTTATATTGTGGATTAATTCGTCATAATTTCAAGCAGGTGTCAAAGACAAAACAGTTTTAACAAGGTGAAGATTATTTATCCCGTATGAAGTCATAATTAGACACCCGCATGAGCGGCTTCGTGTATTGAATGAAATCATTTCAACCATTATGTCTCGTGATTTGTTGTGATTCATGACGCTTAAAAAAACTGACGACGTTAAGGCTGAGAAATTTGTGAACGAATAATTTATTTGTATATATGTCGTATAAGTTTATTCACTCTAAAAATCAGAAACGTCATGATAACGCTTAGGAGGTCATAAAACCAATATAAATCACAATACGTTATTCTTTTCCATTTCTGTTGGCTTATGTAGCAAAATTTAATGATATGTTATTTCCATTTGCAACTCTAAGTTGGCTTAAAATCAGAGTTCGCAATGTTCTCGTATACTGTTAGATACAATGTACTTCTCACCGGTTGTATTTGAGGAAATCATAAAATCAGCAACTAGAATTATTTTAATTGTTACTTCTATATCTAAACTGTAGTAGATTTCATTTGTCAGATGTCTCTGGCATGTATTAATGTTACTTTGTACCTGGTACGCCCTCGTACGGATAGCGAATGCAGACCATAAGACGGGCGGATTCAGTGTAGTTGGCGAGCGAGACATCCTGTTGGTAATCATCGTCGCACGCTGCACGGCTCGTTATCGGTAGGTCTTCTGGGTAATCATGACCGACGACGCAGCCGAAGTTTCCGCCGGCCTGCATCAGACCGACGTAGTCATCGTACAGTGGAATTCCGTTGATCGTGTAACGACATTCAGTGTGTCGTCCTTCGATGTCTTCCGCAGGCGCCCAGAAGTAGCACAGCCTTGTGAAGCCATTCACCGCATCGTAATTCGCCCAGTCCAATGTTGTACCACAAGCTAACGACTCATTGTAGTTAGCTGGATACAAAACAAAATATCCACTTGTAATGCATCTTCTTTATTGGTTGATGACAATAATGCAATAATGGGGTTTGCAAATGTCCGCAGCCATAATAGTCATGTTTTGCTGGATTCTATTACTGGAACATGGGCCCGGTGATATTGATCGTTGGTTTGTGTTTGATCATTTCGACCTATCATTCATCTAAACGCGGAGTTTGCTCGATAACTCAAACATGCTTCAGCTTCTGGCGTTGCTGGGTCTGCGTTTCGAACCTTTTCTTCGTTGCCAGTATTGTGTTTCATTGTGTTTCGGAATCTGTTGTTCCCAAGTCAACACTCTGGTCCAAGTACTGATGTGTTCTACGGTTGACTCCGACAACTCCATAATCCATATAATAACCTTCGATTAATATTTTCAAACTTACAAGTACGCAGTATGATTGGAATTTATAGTTTGAACGGATGATCACAAGTTATTACAGGAGTCGAATATAACTGTTTAGCACAGAGGTTCTTAACCTTTTTTGGTTCACGACACACCTAAACTTGCAAATAAATTTGGCGACACACCATGCAATAATAATATGTGAATATCGTTAAAATAAAAAATGTTAAAGTTAAACCAATTCATTGATTTAAAATTTTTAATTGTTAACATTTTTAATGAATGATAATGTTGACACTGAATGCTTTCAAGTTTCTAATGATTCTAAAATTCTAATTCTACTGATCTAATTCTTCGATTTTATGTCTTTCCTACGACTCTACGTTAACTTAAGTCTTAGTAGGCCTAACAGTTAATGGGATTTTTGCTCCTGGATATTTCTTTGGATCATATTAAAACGAGGATCCTCAGTTTGTATAAGTGCAATATGTAAGCTGACTGAGGAGGTACCTCCGACCAGTTTGTTCCATTTCATTGCGAAATATAACTTATCAAATTATCAACAAATTCACATTAGGAAATATAACTTATCAAATTATCAACTAATTCACATTAGGGCTACAGCTACCAAAATCTGATTCTGCGTAATCAGTTTTAGATTCGCTAAATTTTCGTTTTCTTATGATAAATTTGTCCATTTCGAATGTCATGGTAACGGGTAAAATTAATGTTTTCATCGGCAACATGTGGACTGCAGACTGCAGTGGGTTTGTGTATATAATACTATGTACAATAATTTTAGCCTACGTTTATAAATAAGGTAAACACTGCATGGCCGCCCCAGATTTCGATCAAATAAAATATGTAAAGAGAGTGCTACGAATTGTCACAGCCTACGTCCACTAAACTGCCAAAGTAAGTAAGTCAATGTAATGCAAGAGTGACTGACGCATGCTGTGAGAATAATAGCGACACACCGATTCTTCGCGACACACCAACGACACACCATGTTTACGCGACACACCGCCTGGTCGATCTGCGACACACTAGTGTGTCGCGACACACCGGTTAAGAACCTCTGTTTAGCAGCCAATGCAAGGCGCCCATCAAGTCCTAATATGCCTGTATCTCTTCATAAACCTCTCCAAGCTTCATTCAATACTTAACGCTGCTGTACGCCTTAATGGTGGTCTCTCGAAGTTTGTCACGTATCTACCTTCACTGGAGAGACTCTCCAGAGGCCTACACTGTCAAAGCGCATTCATTTCAAAATTCTAACACTCGTGCGCAACTCTGTGGTCCTTCATAACGGATTCGAAAATTGACTGAGGACAATGGACGTCTTTTATTTGTACCCATTGGCGCCAAATGGCTAGCGTCAAGAAATGATGATGACGGTTATTAAAATGAGCCTACGATAGTACACTAGCTAACTTCAGCTTGACAAGTGCTCTTTCGTTTAGTAGATCTTTCGGAAGGAAATAAAATTTCAAAGATCGGCTAAATTAACCCAGCAAAACCACGACCAAACATGGCGATAGTTTTGCTTCAATAATTTATTTTATGAATTGATCTGTACGTACCTGATTCGCAGTTCACTCCGGTCCAATATATCGGACAAGTGCAGGTAAATTCGGCTCCACCAAGATCGTTACAAATCCCACCGTTCAGACAAGGGTTGGGGTCGCAAGGGTCAATAGCTGCAAAAGAAATCAACCATACATCTTGAATATTCGCTGCAATCAATGATCTCCATAGTAAATCATCAGTTAATAAAACGATAGCAAACAACAGTGAGTGCAACATGTGCTGATGAATCCATTAACGCATAAAAGATGAATCGACGGCGCATCATCGCCTATCGATAAATCCAGTCGAAGTCAGTACGGGTGACGCTAAATAAGCCTTGTCTTTGGTTGAAGAAGAAGTGTCTGGAGAAAGACATACGTGTTTGACAGTTAAGTCCAGTCCATCCGTCGGGGCAGTAGCACCGATAGACGCCGCAGTCGAAGACACAGGTTCCGCCGTTCTTACATGGACTGCTAGCGCACAAGTCAATTACTACAAAACAACCAGAAACACTCGACTCAGTGAACAGAAATAATCTTCATAGAAGATTTCTAAATTGGCCAACACTTGAGAGAGAATCTACCATACAATACACTACAATTATAGTTCAGAGGTGCACAATAGAGAGCATCGATGACGCAGAGTAATAATAATTACTGTAAGTGAAGGACATGCTCAAAATCTTCCACAGTAACAGCTTCGAACCCATAATTATGCACCATAATTATGCTCCGCGTTACAACAGGCTAAGCGCTCTATCCAATTGATCACCATTCAGTGTGATTAGGTCTATATAAATAGAACAGCGCATTTTAAATATTCACATTTGAGGAAATAAGATATCACATTTATGTGAAGCAGATAAGTAACCAGATCACAACATCATCACCATCATCATCTCCGTCCATGCATTGAACAGCGATCGTATCGTATCGTATCTAAACATTTGTAGAGAATGCTCGCAGCATAGACTACTCAGCGCGGAAGCCCCGGGGGAAAAGAAACGCCTTAAGAGAGCGAGAGGATGCGTGAGAAATCCGATGTCCGCTGCACATTTAACCATTTCCCTTCGCACTTTTCTATCGCTTGATGTTATATGAAATTTGTGCACCATTGTTTCTTTGCATCCTTCTATGTCCTCGAGTCATCTTCTGCAAGATCTTTCTCCTCATGTCCTGCCTTCTACATTCATAACGCGCCTGATCTCTCTGTCTCTCTCTGTTCTACATTCGCTACAAATTAGTGAAACCCATTTTCCGGAGAAGAGAGCTGAACACTGAAGAAGACCGAATGATCATCTTCTGTCTGACGGTTATTCGGCCTCCTTCACTGTTCAGCTCTCTTCTTACTTCGTGTTTCGAGATTTTATACAGCTTAGATGTAGTATTCTTCATGTGCCAGTAAAGTTGAACAATATCTTTGCTATGTGGATCTACATTGACACGAGGAAGACGCAAGTTTGCACTGTTTTGAACTTTGTGACGTAGCTTAATGTTGTACGTTCAAAATGTCGTCAAGGATGTGGTCACTGGTGATGTAGTTCTTTGCAAGTCGTCTTTTTTTGTCCCTGAATTGTCTTTTTCTCATGCTATGAGACTTCTCCCAATCACATCATATCCCTTGTGATATGATGTGACTGGGTGAGTGAGACAAAGGCCAACATTTCCCGAATCACAATCCGGATGAATGGATCGCATTCATCTCAGCATCTATCTCCTTCAGGATGATACGGGTGTGTCAGTCTCTCCTCACGTAAAAAGTTTCATTATTAAAATGGTTGAGGTTTCTCTTTCTGCAACATTTTATAGCTGCAGAAAATACTAAACTAACTGCAACTTTGCTCAAGCACTTAACAGCAGATCGCTTAAGTATGAGTAAATTTCCAATCGGAATAATAGGTTAGATGTCGGTCTTTTTTGTCTAATAATGACGTCTGAACCACTGCTTATCTTGTTATTTTCAGTCTCACTCCTATCATCAAATTAGTCTTATTTCAGGACTTTGTAGCGCGATTCCACGATGCACAGTCGATTGCCTCTTCAGTGTCTCCACATGCGGCCGATGGCCAATGTTTTACTTGTAATTTCAATTGCAAATTTATATAACGCCGTTTCAAAATACACTCATAAAAGGCGCTCCCGACCTAACACAATGAAACCCACGCTCGGACGAACGTTTGCAGAAAATATGCCAAGAGTGGCAAAGAAGCTCATGTCACAAATGTAGCTTGTTTCAGGAGGCTGGGCCGACCATAGCAGGATGGTCGACCAATATCTCAATCCGCTGAAGAAGTGCAGTTTAACAATACTAGGTCAGTGAAACTGGACGGAATATTACGTGAAGTTGGTTAGAAAACTCAAATAGACAAGTTTTCAGTTTCAGTATGACATAAAGTAAAAGCGAGATTCCTATAACAAAGTTATATTTTGAGGCAAACAGTGACTTACTCTGTTCACAGTAAAGTCCAGTGAGAGATGGCGGACATGTACAGGTCCATCCGTCCGGAACTTCTTGACACGAACCACCATTTACACAAGGGTTGCTCGCGCAGGCCTCAGTATCTACAAAATTAACCAGACTCCGTTCACTTGTCTGCTATTGAGGTCAGACGATAATAGTATGTTGCTACAAGGTCCCCCTAAGAACAGACAACGCTCTCGCATGGATACGATCAAATATACACTGTGTCCACGATAAAGTAGAACACTAGACTTTGTATTATTGTAACAATGCAGAAATGATACCTTTCTCGAAAAACCACCGAACCAAGTTCAACCAAACACCAGCAGCTTTTAAGAACAGTCGTCGAGCATTTAAACAGCTGCTTCACAGAACAAACAACTCGGTCGGTCAAAAAGGACTCGACACAAAGAGCAGCGACGTCTAAACTAGCAGAGGTTACCTCACTTCGTTCTTCCGTACACAAATCTAATAACGAATCTTGGCTTCCTAACATTAGAAACACACGGTCTCGTCAGACCAAAACCTAAACGCCAAGCTTCCTAATCCTCTATCTTATGGGGTTTACACAGAGTTCGTGACACACCTTCATACAAACTGGTCAAGACATGCCTTGCAATCCTTTTGGAATCTTGCTTTAGGTATAAGTATAACAAACCATCCTCCTTAAGTAGCCAGAGACAACAATATACGTAAATGTGTGTACGCATTTGTACTTAATATAGCGCCAACCTTGATGTAACAATAAAAAAGCGGCAAATATGGCTCTCTTACTTATCTAATAGTATGCTTTAAAAGTGTAGGTAAAGGCAGTTCTAGGGACACCGAGGCTTTCATCGAGTCTAGATAGCCTAATCTTAGCGAGTCGACAAGCAGAGGTGGACGCATACTGAGAGGCACGCTGCTATACAAGATTTTGTCCAGCGAAAAAGCGTGAGCAGTTTCAGTGGAGTAGCCTTCACAGCAAGCTTATTGGTAATGACTGAAGTTAGAAGATGAAGTAGGTACAATAATTTTTTTAGCCGTGTAAGGAAGAGACGTTCAAGATTCTTTTAAATGTTATTGATTCTGCAGATGGGCTCTTCTAATGAACAAAATCTTATGTAAACAAGTCGAAACATTTGTTGTCAAGCTGAATTGAAGAGTTGAAGCCGCTGAAGGCCACTGGAAGAATTCCGGAGAACGGAACAGCGACCTAGAAATCCGCTGCCTGGTCAATGGTCATGCATGGGCAGTAGCCTAAAAATCGTGCCAACGTTCAACAACGTAAAATCTTACAAGAAATTTAGACCCATTGTTATGCAACATTATAGCAAATATTAAGTAAAAAAGTAGGCCCTAGGACCTAGGTACGTTCCGCCGTATTCATCGCAAAACGAAGTAACGGTTTGTCCTCATGGAATGACTAACCCAACCATTCCTACAGCATAAGGAGAACAATGCTACTAGACAAGTAGTTTTTGTAGCTCGTTGCTGGAAAATTTGGGGCAAAATACTCCCAGGTGACTCTTTGTCTCGTCACACAGCAGCCCTTTCACCGTCGATATGAACGAGTGTGAAAATTGCTATTAGGCCTACACCGTAATATCATGTAGTTTTCTCTGTATTATCTAGAAAGCAGAGTAAATTTACTATCAATTAGTAATAGATTAACTTGTAATAACCAATTAAACGCCCCAGGAGTAGCTTGCTACCAAACGACACTATGGTTCCGACACTATATAAGTCGTCGTAATTACAAATACAATCTCGTCGCCCTAAAGCACGCAAGTGTACACAGAGGATTTTATAACCAAGCGACCATAAACTTACTTTTGCCTCTAAAACTGACGAAACGATTACTCTTGTGGCGATTTTACACCGAATCATTCGCTAGATGATATTCTTCATGTAACATCTACGGCTGATCCAAAAATTGCAACAGATTACAGATAACCGGAGCTTACCTCAGAGTCGCTTGAGCCACGACTAATTGTTAATCTAATTAGCCCTTAATTTCGAGAGACCTTTTACCCGTCCAACTCTAGCTAGTAGAAGATTAATTTTAAGAGTCTCAGAGGTGACCAAAGACGAAAGATAAGTTGCTTGCCGCAAATGCTTGAAATTTGAAACATTTTTATCCTGGGCCTCTGCTCGCGGTCAATGATTGCACTATTGAATTAATTAAGATGAAAGTCCGGACCATTGTTATAAACGGTGAAGAAGTAGATCGTTATTGACTGTATCAGATACTTGAAAGAGGTTAAGAACAATGCACAGAACGCATTAGTAGTAAAACTACATGTTGATGCATATCGATTCGATTCGTTGGTTTCGTTAGCCGACAGTCACTTAATAATGGACTAGAGCACTAGACTGGAACTCAACAGCAGACTGTAATGCAAATCTAAAACTGTAGCTTCACGAAATGGAAGTGGTTATAAACTGACTAATCTGCGATTGTAGATGATCATTAGAGGAAAGGATACAACGGAAATGCCTGATGCAGCTATGTACATATCTAGTTAACACTGTATACTAGGGTGTTCCCATCCATAATGGAGAATTTTCATGTATTTTTTTAAATCCTCCAACCAGCCATTTCGTGATGGCCTATATTGAGACTCTATAGCCAAAATATTTTGAAGATTGAACAATATTTAGGACAAAACCAGTTGCACAAACCAGTTGAAATTCTGTAAAAGCTGAATTTTTTCGTTTTTAACCAATTATGCTAAATTATGCATTGGAAAAGTTTTTGCAAATCAGCAAATGTTCCAAGACCACCTGGATGATTAGTTTAACAGTGCTCCCTAATAAAAATCGAGCAAGAGCATTTGTTTTTGGAGGCACAGCGAGAAAATCGTCGGAGGAGGAACGATAGCCGCAGTAGATAGAAACCTCACACTCAAGAAAAAATGCGTGAAGAAGCTTAAAACATCTGCAGCAAATTATTCAGTGGAGAATAAAGCGAGCAGAACTTTGTGACATCATCAATACCACCAGAGCTGATATTCAGCAACAGTATTACCTTGTCACCTGATCCTGAGGAAGATTCGTGAACTTAAAAGCCGAGAGTGATATATAGGCACGGTGTATGTGATCACTCCTGAAGTGGATGCAGTACTAGATCGGATAAAAAAGGAAGGGGAAAGGAACGATGCTCAAGTATTTCTGCAATGGCTTCATCAGGACAGATCCAGCATGATCCGAGTTCCAACATTTAACACGCCGCACCATGTCTAAGAAATCATTCTGGAGAGATATTTGCATCTATTATGTCTCAAAGTCTCCTGCAATAGAACTGTTTGGCCATTTCAAAGATTCTAGCAACTAATAGAACAAACTGAATTCTTCATTTTCAATTCTTCAATTCTTCAATTCTTTTTTCATTTATTCCGGAGATTTTTCCACAGCCCTTGACGATGAACAGTATGACATCCATTATCGCTCCATGGAAAACAGTGTCATAGGGTTTGGAGTAGCACAGCTGGAAACATTCCAAACGCCAGATGACTATTGTGAACTGCTGGAGCTGTCGATTGCTTTCTTTAATGGAACGTCTCACAGTGGAATTCATTTCTGATATTCCGCAGCAATTCACCGTGCCCGCTGGATGGCCAGAACCATAAACTCCATGATACTGTGGCTATTCCGCAAACAGTATGAACCATTGCATCTAGGGTCCTCCGAATCCCGGAAGTCGTGTGGTCCATAATATCGCGAACAAATAAGGAAGCATCTCAGTGAGGTCTGTCTCTTATTGACTGCTGTGCAACGTCATGTCCGATTCTGGGTCTAGAGCCCATCATCTGTAGCTGCTCCAAGAAATTATCTGTCCCCTTACTTTTTAGTCTGCCGGCATACCTTGACATGGAGATCGCAGAAGCTGCCACCACAGCATTTGGTCGACAATTAATTATGACACCAGTCTGAGCTACTTTTAGGATTTGGATTCTTCAACGATAATGTCTCGGTGAAGAGAAGACATTGCTGGTCATGGCTCTAAGAGATACTGAGGGGTACGATGAATCTCCAAAACGGAATCCACTATTCGTCAATCCAGAAACAAAGGTACTACATGACTACGCCATGTACACGGCATTTTATAAGATCTTGGGTGAGGAATTCTTGCAAATTGACTCCAGCGAATGGCTACTCCAAGAATCATAACTAAAGAGCAGATGGTTGCCACCTCTGTGAAGGTTGTGAACGATCTTGCAGAACGGGAGTTGCCTTGATTCAAGAATTCAATGCCTTGTTTACACGCAACGATGAACAAAACATACGAAAGTAGTTAAGGGCATTAGAAGCAAGTTCAATGTGCCAGTAAGGGGAGCAGCTATCAAGAACTCCAGAGAAACCGACAACATGAACTATTGGTAGAGTTATGTTAACTGAATTTTTACTTTAAACAGAGGGCATAATGCGCTGTATAGCGTTGGCCGTTCATTGCATTCAGTAGATGCTTACATTGCTACATTGCTACATTGCTACACTGCAGCTATAGTGTTTTAATGATTGCTACAGTGTTTTAATGATTGTACTGAATGATTATTTTACGTACTTTGCACTGCTACTCTACCACTACACTGCAGTTTACATTTTTCATGCGTGTTTACTATTTAGTGTGTTTGCTGTTTAGTATTTTACTATTTCATTTGACGATTTTACTGAAACACTATAATAACAAACAACTTTGATTGGTCCTGTGCAAGTTCCTCTTCTCCTTTGTACGGCTTACACAAAGAGTAAAATTATAATTTTTAATTTTTAAATACATTGTAGGGCATGGGTTAGTTATAAAAAATTATTTCTATTATATTATTTAGATGATTAGTATGAGAAAAAAAATTATAAAGTCCAATTTTAACCCCGAAATTGCATTGTCCTTTCTAATGGTGAGTCAATTCAACGGGTAACAGCTGAAACGCTGAGCTGATGTTTTATAATTTTTAGATCATTAACTTACATATATCCATTGCTCTATATGGTTTTTATTAACTTATTAACGTGGGGCGCGGTGGTAGGGGTATGTTCGGTGCCTTGCAGCCGAAGGGTTGCGGGTTCGAATCCACCTCAAGCCGCCGCGTAGGGACCTTGGGCAAGTCCTTCACTCGCAATTGCTCATGCGCTTCGGCGTGAAACTCCGATTCAGTGTCCGCGCTGTAGTCGGGAGCGCCTCTGTGTAGACATCTTGGAGGGGCGCTATAACAAGTGACCTTAATAAATAAATAAATAAATAATAAATAAAATAAATAAATAAAACTAAATAATTAAAAAATAAATAAAACCCTCTGTCTTCAGATTTTGGTTACAACACCGTTACGAATGGGTTTCTGCCATCTGTGGAATAAATTGAAAACTCATTTTTTTAATTGACATCTTCGATAGCAGGGAACATGTCTTCATTGATTTTACCAACAAGAAATCAATATGGGTGTTTGCTTCTGTTGACAATTTTCGGATATTTATCCGGTAATGTAATAGTATGAAAAAGATTTACAACTTCGTGACTGTAATTATTGCACTTTGCGCATATATATAACTTTTTTTCTTTCAAAAATAATATTGAAACTGACCACTATAAACTAACTATTTTTTGTATCTTAACTCGTCCGGTAAGCATGGAGACCTAATTATGAATATTTTACAACTCCGTTACTACAACTCCGTTACATTATTTTTCTATTAAAATGAATTTATTTAATGGTACATGTAGATAATTTGTCGTAAAAATAATTTAGGTTGCTGTGTAATAATTTAATGAACACTTAATACTAATTAATCACTAATTATAAACAGTGGCGGTATATTGTATTGTGTATTTATTAAGTAACGGAGTTGTAAATATTTAGGAATCAAAGTTGCATGTGTTTCACATAGTAAAAAAAGTAAAATAAAAAATTAGGCCAAATCTCTCAAATTTAAATTTAAATTTAAATTTAATCTCAATATTAGATATGCTTCAGGACTGCTAGTAAAATATTTGTGTAAGAATTTTTTTTTATTTTGCGTGACTTTATTTTTCTCTAATTCTATTTCTGAATTTGATGCCTGTTGTGAAATATACCCATATAACAATTACAAACTTTGATTGGTTTGTGCAAGTCCTAAATATTATTTTATTATTCTAAAACATTTAGTGGTTACTCTTTCTATCTAGTTTCACACAATGATGGGTTGGAGAATAACTTTCTAAAACTTTCATTTTTTAGAAACACCCTACTGTATACTTTGTAAGCATATGAATGGTCGAGATGTGACATAGCATACATGTTCAGGAAAGGAGGTTTCCACTCGCAGAAGACACCGATAAAAAGATAGACATTGCTTTTGAAAGTGATTACGGCTAAATGAAGTATTGTATTTGAGCATATCTAAAGTGCCTCTCGCAGTAGGCCTATAGGTCAATCAGAGGCGCTCCCAGTGCGAGGGACCCCGAGAAAAGAGACAAGATTTAAGACAGCGGAGAGATGCAGCAGAGCCTCCAGTCAGAATCACTAAGATCATTCCACAGCAAGTGTCCAATGCAGGGGAAAGTTCGTGATTGGGTCATGACAGTCCCCCTAATCCGAGGAGTAGAAGGGTCTAGAAGATCAGAAGACCGAAGAGGACGATGATAGGCAACCGAGATTAGAATCGCAGATGTACTTTATGACTAATACCAGCAGAAAGAAGGAGCCAGTGAAGGTGGTCGGTCATAATTTTAAGTCGAGATGAGTGCAAAACTGGGAAGTCGGGCAATTAACCTGGCAACTGCGTTTGCAGGGAGATAAGGGCACTTTAGGAAGGCCAACAAGTAAGGAATTACAATAATCTATAGGAGAACAGACAATAGCATGCACGACAGAAGTAAAGACGGAGGAAGAGACTGATCTTCTGATGGCTCTGAGCCGCCACGGGTGATAATAGAAACAACTCATTGTGAGATTAGTGATATGTTCAGAGAAAGTGAGAGTGCTGTAGAGGATGACACCCAGGTCCCGCCCGAACACTGGACGAAAAGTAAACGATGGAACCTCTGAGCCAATGTGATGAAATCAAGTTTGAGAAGTCATCAGTTGAGTCGTGGACGAGTTTAGAGGACATCCGAAAGTGAGGGTCCTAGGTGAAGGCAGCCATCAACAAAAGCTTATCTTGCCATATGCAGCATAAAAGGCGCCACACTGTGCCCTAGTTCGGCACAGTTCTCCTAGTAGGCCAACTACCTTCTATCGGAGGTAGAGTCGATGGAGGGCGCGAAGCTGGATGACCCAAACTAGGCAGTCAGCAGGAGTCTTGGTCGGTCGAAAGCGTCTCTCGAAGTAGCGGAAGCGTCGGAAAAGTTGATGGCTTTCTCCATCGCACAAGGCGGCAAGGGTAGAAGGCGAGTCTTTACGCTTCGAAGCGGCAGCATCGTGTCGATAAGATTATTCATGGTAGAGGAGTAGAGGTGGAAAAGTTGAGAGACATAATATTATAGAGCATCAAGTAGCGAGTGAGGAGACGAGAGCAAAGAGAGCAAAGAGCTGCGGAGGGCATTGCTAAAACCAGACGAACGAGAGATTTCCATCCACAAAGCATACGGACGGAGTGAAGTGGCTGGCAGTGGAAGGGAGGAGGAGTGAATTCAATGAGCAAGGGGTCTGAGATGGTTGGTGGATGAACCTGTGGATCTTGTACCCGCTCAACATCTGAGCGTGTTACCATACAACCATCTCCACCGCCTTCATCACGGAGGCAGCGGAGATGGTTGTATGGTAACACGCTGGCGCGAATATCAGAAGGACACGGGTTCGATAGACGCTATCCCTATAAGTTTGACTCATGAGGCTTCAAATTCCCATGGGGCGACTGTAAAATGCGCAGTAGGACAGATGTGCGCATTGCAGTCTGCTATACAGTTAAATTCGACTTCTGTTAAATTTGTTATAATATGTTACTACAATATCATATAATCATGCTGCGTACGTGTCAGTTTGAATCAAATAAACGAATATTATTATTTTAAGTAAGTAAGTAAGTTAGTATATCTTTTATCGCATCAATTGCTAACAGCATTTTGGTTTATATTCTACAATGGCCTAAAATCACAAATGTTACATTTTAATTTCTAGTGTCTTTCAAACTGTGCAGTGAACAGTGTTTTGGTCAAGAGTAAAGCATCCTAATAATAAAATGTTTTACGGGCCAAACTGTCAGAAGCGGGAATAACTCTGTTATGGGTACGAGGACGCATGGAATATATAACTGCTTTTCCGAGGGTAATAGTCCATGTAGTACATGAGCAGGGTCGTTAATTACGGCCGAGAAAGAACACGGGAATCTGCGTATACTTATGGACATAGCTGTTCGAAGCTTTTATAGGAATCCGGAAGAAAGCCCACCCCAGCCAGTCGTCTTATTAAGACCTGTAATCGAACCTGTCCTTCCTGTCCAACGAACCCCCACCAGACAGGAGTCGCATACAACATCCGTGCAACTGTAGTTGCACTGGCGACATCTTTTAGCTTTGGACCTGACAAACCATGGGCAACCAAGACACGAAGAGCGTACGCCGGCGCCCCGGGTTCGCTTCCCGGTCGGGTCGGATTATCAGAGATTAATTTCTCGGATCTTTACTGCGGGTGGCTCGGTCGCATTATAAACGTGGAGTACAATACAACACACAATACAACACATCACAATACAACTGGGGCGCGGTGGTGTAGGGGTATGTTCGGTGCCTTGCAGCTGGAGGGTTGCGGGTTCGAATCCACCTCAAAGTCGCCGCGTAGGGACCCTGGGCAAGTCCTTCACTCGCAATTGCTCATGCGCTTCGGCGTGAAACCCCGATTCAGCGTTCGCGCAGTAGTCGGGAGCGCCTCTGAATGGGAAATCTGGTTGGGGCGCTATAACAAGTGTTCAAATACAATACAATACAATACAATACAATTGATTGTCTGGCCTTGATGATAATGCTGTTAACATGTACGTCGGAACCAAATTGTTCTGATAGATTGACCCCAAATATTTTCATGTTTTCCACTCTTATAAGTCCTGGTATGGCATTGGGTGCATCATTGCCCAGCTTTTCCCTTGGGCGTCGGACTATCATTTCACAGATTCAGCTTCATGTTGCATCTATATGCCCAAGCTATCTATGATGCCTCCCAGAAGACGAACGTGGTAGAAAGTCAAATTAGGATTAAGACTCTTGTACATAATATGTCAATGCTCTCATAGTGAATGTTTGGCTGTGAGTATATAGCTTCATCTGATATGACTCAACAATGTCTGAGCAAAACATTAATTTATTTTTTTGCTGAAAATGACTTACGATCGATGCAAAAGGTTCCGGTATATCCAGGAACACATATGCACTGAGGCACTCCGCAGTTATTGAGACACGTTCCATCGTTGGCACAAGGGTAGTCGGCACACGGATTAACCACTAAGGAAAATAACATACATACATACATACATATTTACATATATGCGTTCATGCATACATCCACACATACATAAAGATAAGATGCGAATATTCTTAAGACCATCTGCTATCCGCATTTTGGTGTACAGACATAGTAATAGACATGCATCATCCATTGAGCTGATCAAGGCAGTCAATGAACCCCACAATGTGCATGTATGTACGTTTGGTCTCATTGGATTTTTTCAAAGCTTTTCACTCGGTCAGACATTGATATCTGGCCGAACAACTTGCTTCTCTCCCAATTCCTGATCACATTTTAAATTGGATTTTAAATCTGTTTCGTAATCGAAGTCATTGCACTAGGTTTCTTGGTGTAATATCTTCTTTTGAACGAATTAATGTAAGTATTATTGAAGGTTCCGGTTTGGGTCTGATTGATCTTGTAGTTGCAATCTAGACTTAAAGCCAATCAATAGATGCAATCGCATTTTTAAATATGCAGATGATTGCTATCTCGTTGTCCCCGCATCAGGCATCACTGCAACTGAGATGGATCTTGAGCACATTAGTGTATGGACACATAGTTGCAACCTCAACCTTAATTGAATCAAGTCCAGTG
The DNA here is from genome assembly GCA_020284085.1 of Aporrectodea caliginosa. Lineage (NCBI taxonomy): Eukaryota > Metazoa > Annelida > Clitellata > Crassiclitellata > Lumbricidae > Aporrectodea > Aporrectodea caliginosa. Next base: position 456,675 of record JACEVL010000853.1, on the reverse strand, counting down.
AGATAATTTTCACGCGCTCCGGGGTGCCATCAGTATGGTCCCCCCTCCTCTAACAGGTATCGCACGGGTGCAGACTCTAAATATGCTGTGTGTTGAGCTAACAGAGAAATTTGGGTTCCCGGCCGCATTAAACATCTGACCATAAAAGCAAGGCAGTCCTTTTAAGCACTTCGAATCCTGAGGTCGCATGGGCTCTCGGGGAACAGCTTATTTGATGTGGTTCGTGCCACTACTCTTGGTATGATGCTGTATTAGCGTGGTCCAAAAAATTAAAAGTGGGAAATGCATTGCTCCACAAGGCTGCCCTTGTTACACATGAAAACATGAGTCTCTATGCAAAATTTTGGAAAGATTGGATTATATTTAGAGGTCGTTATGTTTTTCGACTTTTTCTATATTGTACGAACTTGTCAAAAACAGGTATAATTTTGATTTTTTTTCAAATCAGTTATAATTTTTTTCAAGTCAGTTTTCATTTTGAACAATAAACAGCCCCGATTAGAAATATATACTGCAGTGTTACTGCTTTTGTCGGGCTGCATTAAGTTTTTAATTAAATGTAGTTTGGATAATTAAAGAAGTTATCCAGTCTGCATAAATCCCGTCTTTGAAGTGCTTGAAAACTCGCAACCCACTATTATTTCATTTTGCCTTCGTTGGAAACAGAAAATTTTGTCCGATGACTGGAGACAAGTTGCAGCAAGTATTGTTTCTGTGACTCATCCTCATTACATCATTGTAAGAATGGATCAGAGCCACTTCACTTTCTGTGCAGTCATTGACGACCATCAACAGTTTGACATTTGCCTTCATCCAGGCACGTAGCGAGACTTAAATTCAAGAGGAGACAACTTTACAGACCATTGTCAAAATCCTGGCCATTGGGGTCATTAGTCAATGAAAGTTCCAGTATACAAAAAAAGCAAGAGAAGGCAACTGCCTCCTCTTGCCTCAATGTAGCTCCGCCTATGCCTTCATCGACTGTAAAGTAGGGTCCTGTGGTCAGGGAGTAGAAGCCTTTGATAGGAAGGCTGTGGGTTGTTCTTGACCCTGGATGGTAAGAAAATCAAGCAGTTCTAAAGATCTCCTTGTGACATACGCTTCCAGTGGAGTCTGGTGGTCGAAGGATTTCCTGCCCAGACGCCACATGGATAGCGGATTAGGTGGATGATTAAGATTGTATTATCAGAGCAGCCTCGATATCTTCAGTATATCGCTCATCAAAGAAAGCGCGTGGCTATAAGGTGTTCGAAGAAATATCAGAGATGACGACTGAAAGAGTTAATTTAAATCGACCTCAAACTGCAACTCCTTGAATCAGCAGAAATCTTGACTCATACAACTTCCAGTGCTTGCGAACACACGAATCAGCGGGATTCTAGCTATCTCCGAATTACCAACGCAGCGACTATTGTTGCTTTCGTTGCCTAGCCAACTGTTAGTCTATTCTGGTAATGCAACATGAAATTCCTCAGGATTGTCTCTTTTTTGGGAGTCCACACCCAAGAATGTGTTTGTCAGGCATCCTAACAGCCAACATTGTGGCGAACTCCTGGTTGATGCCAGTTCCACCATAACTGCCGTTTTTGACACGTATGAGCTTTTATTGCAGAAAGTGAAAAAGCATATGCTGTAAGCTTATTTCATATTCAAGGCTGGCTTCACAGATTAAAAAATTCTCTATTCATGCTAAATTAGCAGCATATAGAGCAATATTGAACAATCCAATTGTAGCCTATATGAAACGAATTGTAATGAAAAGTTGGCATGCAAAATTTAAAAATTAGCTATATGCCAACAACTGTTTATCTATCAGAAAGAACTTGACACAAGTGTTTTATTTGTAAATAAGCTTATTATTCTTTTATTTACTTAAATACAGATGGCATATTGATCATGATTTAGAAATTGGTTCTTGGTGTTCATGGGTGCTAATTTTAGTTCATAATGCAGCTATTAACGCTTCAGATGCACAATTTTTGCAATTTCTAAAAAAGTGTCAAAACCTAGCGACCTCTAAACATGCTCAGATCTTTTCAATTTTTTAAATACAAAGTTTTCAAGTCAAGTGTAACAGGGGCAGCCTTGTGGAGCAGCATATTTTGAAAAAATAGTTTTCCCATGTAAGTTTGTATCACACTAATGCTGTATTGCTCTCCTGTGTGGTGGGGCTTTGCGAGAGGGCAGGAACGGGAGGTCCGTGAGGGAATTATCCGGAGGCTGGTACGCCAGAGGTACTTACATGTATTTGTCTTCTCCCTTATTTTAGACTCTTTTCAGCAATGCGAATACCAGACTCTTTACCCGTATTCCGCACAATCCTTGCCATGTATTGCATAGATTGTTACTCACGATAAAGCAATCTCGCTACGCCCCGCGGTCACGGTCCAATGACAGTTTGAATGTATTAATCTGGCCATGTACGCTGTACATGTGCGAATGCTAGAGTCTCTCAATAAAGAATATGCTTACTTACTTAAATAATCTAAAATCACAAATGTAATCCAAAATCCGTAACATATATTAACCCCTCGTCGTCATTTAAGAATTTCCTTAAACACGACTTAAAAACGTGCCCTAGATTCGATTAGACTCAAGCAAGGGTTATACTTCTTCTGTGTTATAAACTGCAAGTTTCACGGACTTCTGCGAGGTGTGGCGACTGTTCCTTCGCTGTCGCAGGACCCACTGCGTGACACAGTCTTCACGACGACGTGAGGAAAGCGCCATATTATTATTATTATTATTATTATTATTATTATTATTATTATTATTATTATTATTATTATTATTATTATTATTATTATTATTATTATTATTATTATTATTTATTATTATTATTATTATTATTATTATTATTATTATTATTATTATTATTATTATTTATTTATTTATTTTTTTACTCGCGGTATCAAGGATCCCTCAGGATTTATGAAAAATTGGTATAAGGAGCAGGAAATTTGTCTGGAGGGTCAGGCCCTTATTATTATTATTATTATTATTATTATTATTATTATTATTATTATTATTATTATTATTATTATTTTATTTTTAAATTTTTATTACTATTTCTGTAGGCACAGGAACGTTTACTTAAGTCTCAAAGTTTTTGGTATTAAAGTCAATGAGTAGGAAATGCGTCGTGTGTGAGAATGCGATTTGAAGCGGACTTACGAGTGTCGCAAATGACCCCAGTCCACTCTGGTGGACATTCGCAACCGTAGTAGTTGACGCCGTTAAGACAAGTTCCGCCATTCAGACATGGAAGACTGGCACAGTTGTTTATTACTGAAAGAATATTCAAAGGTAATGTATCGTAATGCTCGTTCATACACATCAATCGAGTATCATCCGAAATTATGCGATTCTGTACTAAGAAGATCAATCGGTTACAGCTTAGGTACTACAAAATTATTAGTATAAACCTTTCGAACAGCATTTCCTCATGATTCCAAGACGAACAGGATATTCCATAATTCTTAACTCAGTATGAGTTATAACCGGTAATAACTCAAAGGGTCAAGGATTCGAACCACGAAAGTGATGAGAGTCTATTTTAACCCAGCGTACACTTCAGAGGACTAGGTGGGCCTTAAATGTGCCAGCAATATTATTCGTAACTCGAAAGAACAATCTGAAGATGCAATGTATATCAGGTTAGTTCCTTTGCTCTTTGGAACTGCTAAGATACGCACTGAGATGAATACTCCTTTGCAAATAAACTCTACGGAAAAAATTGTAAATCATTTTTATTTCAGAGGAGGAAGATTATGGCCAGCGTCAAACATCCGGAGTCGACACTGGAGCTTTCATGTTAAAATGCTGTTCGCATTGACGTTTGCATTCAAGGACGCAAAATCTGTCATCAGCTCGGTCAAGCATGGGAATTACTTTTTTGTATTACCGTAACTACTACTTACTACTACTACTACTACTACTACTACTACTACTACTACTACTACTACTACTACTACTACTACTACTACTACTACTACTACTACTACTACTACTACTACTACTACTGCTACTGCTGCTGCTCCTGCTGCTGCTGCTGCTGATGCTGCTGCTGCTGCTGCTGCTGCTGCTACTACTACTACTACTAGTAGTCTACTACTACTACTACTACTACTACTACTACTACTACTACTACTACTACTACTATTACTACTATTACTATTACTATTACTATTACTATTACTAATACTGCTACTGCTGCTGCTGCTGCTGCTGCTGCTGCTGCTGCTGCTGCTACTACTGCTACTGCTACTGCTACTGCTACTGCTACTGCTACTGCTACTGCTACTGCTACTACTATAAATTATCAACTTCTATATCACCCGTATTCATTGCAAAAGGTTTCAACCGATGGCGTACCAAAGCCAAACCGCAATCATATTAAAGCCAGAGAGTCAGTCTAATTAGACAGAGATAGCCTCCGGTGGATAAGTTGCATGCAGGAATTCTAATGTAGTTTCGGAAAACCTAACCTCGGATAGAAATCTACCTATTTCGTGTTGAAATGGTGCACTAGCAATTATTATGCTATCGCATTCTATTGTCCACTACGAACAATCCTTCAAATCTTTCGTATTTGAACTTCAGCTGTCACTCGGCCAAAATTAATGTCTGATTTGATATGGAAGTGAAACTTACTGAATTCGCAGTTGTCGCCTGCGTATCCAGGCTGACATTGACAGACGTAGCCATTAATAATGGGCAGACACGATCCTCCATTCGCACAAGGATCACTTAAGCAGTAGTTGATTACTGTCAGCAAAAACAACAAATCCTTCTTGAAATTGTTGATAGACGTGTAAAAAGCCGCATCCAGCTCATTATGACTATAATCATCTATGAGTGCAATGTCTGCACGTCAATATTTTAGACTTGTAGATCATTCAGTATCTGACGAGAAAATGTTAATTCTAAGACTGCGAGCTGCAATACTTCTGGCCCCATAGTAACTGACAACTAACATCAGGTTGTGTAGTAGTCAGCTGAGGGAAATGTCAAGTTAAGGTAAGAGGATATATTCTCAAAGGTAGAAGTTGTGAACAGAACATGACAGAAAGGATATTTTTCAACCTGTAAGGCAGAGTTTTCAACCTTTCTGTAGTAATCGTAATCGTAAACTCGGAACTTCTACAGCTCCCACAAAAGCGAAGTCGCGGGTACCAGCTTATTCACAGGCGTAGTGACGGAACCTTACACAAAGCACTCGTTCGCAATCGGAACCATGCTCGTTTCACTCCCCAATATTTCAAGATATACGTTTAAATGTAGCTGTAACTTGTAATGGTGGGATAAAACTTTGATTTTACGATTTTAAACTTTGAATATCTGACAATTGCACTTCGATTGGCAGTCTAAAATACTACTAGTGCACACTTTAGCACTCTTGTGTTGTACACAATTCATTCATTCATTCATTCTGGAGATTTATATAGCACCCTTTCAAGAAATCTACTCAGGAGCGCTCAATCTACTCAGAAGCGCACAAGAACAATGTTAGTGAATAACTGCATTTCTATTGTATTTCGCCAGCAACTATTTTCGGCAGATTGGTAAAAATATTCAGGGATATTATAGAAACGCTGTGATACAAGTAACTTTCGTGAAGTGCGATATTTGTGCCTTATGGCTTCAGCGTACAGTTTTCTGGGACGATTCGTAGAGAGCGAGAGACCCATATCCATAATGATTCATCTTCGGCAGACACGAGTCGTTCTCGCTTCTACGTCTCATGGTGGCCAAGGCAGAAAATCCGAACTTGTATATGTAATAATAGTCGAAAACTGCATTTGAATTCGAAAATCTTTCTGAGCAACAGATGGATTTTCCTTCTCGACCAATATCATAAAATAAATGTATCCAAATCCAGCTCTGTGTGCTTCAATTTGAGCGTTCCATCAGTCGCGATTTCAGCGAGTACTCCTCTTTCAAAGTGAACTGACCCACATAAGAATTGATTCCTACGGAAGAGTTTCTATGATTCTACTCAGTCGCAGGCTGATGGAAAATGTTATTGAGACCAAATTCGTTCAAAATCAATGGTGAAATGTGCTTGTACTTTATCGAACGACTCTTAAAAATGGATTCCGATTTGGTGCATGCCTCTTCAAAATTACAGGTGTTGAGTAGACTCATTCAAAGGGCTAAGTATGCAAATGTAAATGTGAATTTTCGAAATTTCTCGGCGCCACACAAATCCGTCAGGGAGACCAGCTTATTCACCGGCGCTACATTAAATCAATTCCGCATTAGCCAGGCTGCTTTGTTCCGCTCAGGTGCCAGGTCAGAATCCGGGAAGATCAAACCGAGTAGTACAATGATATTATTTATACAATCACGTAATAATGTTTATTATTTTAACATAGGGTCGTCCCAAGCAAGAATGATTGAAAGCTGTGCAGAATTCTGTTAATTGCTAATCACTTTGTGAATTCAGCTGCTGGCGTTTTTTGCAGCGGAACCCCTTATCGACGCCCGCGGAACCCTGGTTGAAACCACTGCTGTAGGGAATGTTCGAGGGTTTGGCAAATTGATCCCGCATGTCAAAATTTGAGTACTAAATGCTTCAGTTTTCACATAATTTAATTATGTGAAAACTGAAGCATTTAGTACTCTAACTGAGAGGAGAGAGAAAGAACAGCAATTATCTCCGTAGATTAATGGACCTTGAAGACTGACTGATTTGTGGCAAAGGAGTAGTATGGGAACATTTCCGAGAGGAGAACAAAATCAATATTCAGAAGTTGTTGGGAGTGCCAGACAAAACGAATTTGGTTTTTAGGAGTTAAGGAAGAGACGGCTTGATGCCATCCAGGAGTGGATAGACTTGGAGAAGTTTCAGTGGACCGAGAAGGACGTCCGAGGAGATCCGAGACGGATGACCACTGTACAGGCGTCTATTTCGCAAGACCAGCTTTGCCCAATAGTCTGCTTCCTTTGGATGGTAGAGGCGATGTAGTTAGCGTAGATATTCCATGCTAGTCAATCATCGAGCTTGTTGGGCAAGCGATAATGGCTTTCAAAGCATTGGGTGCGACGACGAAGCGTCAAACTAAACTACCAGTGGGCGCTGACGTTTCAAGGCGTCAAGACGATTCGTAACCGTAAAATTATATATTGATCGAATAACTTTGCGACCGAGAGGACATCCAGAGTAGGATCCGGTGATGACAGGAGAGTGTCTCGTAAAGCAGCGACAAAAGCACACTAAGCGAATTACTTCCATCCATGATTCCACAGGTCATGAAAACGGAGTGGATCGGTTGAAGAAGAAAGGAAGGAAGAGTGAGCTTGATGAAGAAATGGTCCAAGATCGTCGGAGGAAGAATTGTGGGTCATTCATTTTATCATCGCCTAGGATAATAAGCTGAGAATTCCTCGTAATAATGGTCTGCAAGAGGGTTGAGAGTTCTTCAAATAATTTAGCTGTAGAAGAAGAATAACAGAGTCTGTAAACCGAGAATAAGATGATAGGACAGTAACAGTTTTATATTATCGTACGTCTCTTTCATGCCATCATCATCATCATCATCATCATCATCATCATCATCATCATCATCATCATCATCATCATCATCATCATCATCATCATCATCATCATCACCACCACCACCACCACCACCACCACCACCACCACCACCACCACCACCACCACCACCACCACCACCACCACAATATCTTTCAACATCTTTACAGAAACATAAAGTATCGTTTTAATAAAAAAAAATCTGCATGAATTCTCTATGGCGTTTGCGAAATACAGAAACATTAGTGCCTTGTGCCAGCATATTCCATTATTGAAGCCCAGCAATTGCGCTTGACTTTTTGATAAATTTAAATCCCTGACTAGGTCATTTTAGCTCAGGTTGAGTTATCAAAGCAGTGGCTAAATATCAGGATCAATACAGTCCTCCGTTTCCCTGTCACAGTTTCATAAACGTCGTCGATGGTCAAAACACCCGGTGGCTTGGCTTGGGCACAGGAAGACTGTCATCATGTTGTCTCAATGCCGATGAAAGATGGGATATTTATTATTTAATTAATTTCTTGCTTTTGGGAATGACCATAAACATTCGTCAAACAGAAAAAACTGTCTGAAACATGATCTTCTTGCTCCCATTATATCCTTGGAACAACAAACGGTATAGATGGCCGAGAGCCATTAATCCATGCTCTGAATATGAAGTGCTCAACCCTTAACGTCATCGCCAACTTTACATTCAAAATACTGATCATGCGGTTTCTTAACAAGTGACTGCTTTCTTTTGAGATTTCAAACTCGCCGCAGGTGTAATAAAATGTATCAGGGCTGTTGACACATTGACCTTATTTTCGGACTAAACGAGCTAATCAAGCGTTTGAAAAACTGGAAATTATTACCGTAATGGTGAACCTACTGTAGAGAATGTCCTTGAGATCCCACACAATTCGCATTACTAAACGCTGTAGATATACAACCTTATATATATATATATATATATATATATATATATAACTATTAGCGCCGTGTATTGCAGGCTGTCTGTTCTGTTAGTAGTTAAGATTTATGTTTTCTGCATTACTTTTGTGTTCTTGTCAAAGTCCGACTCACACCTCATCGTGGTGAGGGGGTGAACAATCAAGTAGGGGATGGCCTGCTGGGGCTATGCCAACAGTGGTGAAGGTTTCGACCGAAGTACCACCTAGGGCGCTACGCGTGTTGGACAGGCTCAGCAGGAACCCTGAAAAAGATTGGCCAACGTGAGCGGCAGGTCTCGGGCAGCAGCGAGACTTCAGTGGACTTGACGGAGGATCCAGTAGAAGGACAACGGCAAGTCCATATCAATGGAGGGCATGTCTGGTAAATCCGGAGCATGGCCTCCATACTGCGAGATGGAAAGGAACTGGGGAACCTACCATCTTACCATCTCCAAACAGCATCATGAAAATGGAATCCAAAGATAAATCATGCCGGCTCGGACGTCGCCCGGTTACACAAGGTCCGCGTCCCCTGTTGGGCAACCAGGACAGTGTCGGAAAGTCGGCGACTGGAAGAACATCAAGAACAGCAACAGCAAGAACAGCAACAGCAGCGGGAGCAGTAGCAGCAACGGGAACAGGAAGAGCAGGAACAACGGCAAAGACAATAGCGGAAGGGATTAATGGGAGTATAGACATGACTGCAATACAACTTAGGAAGAGGCTGAGAGTGGGCACATGGAACATCAGGAGTATGTTACAACTAGGAAAAACCCACGTGTTGGGTAGAGAAATGGAGAGATTGAGGATGGATATATGTGGATTGGCGGAGGTAAGATGGGGTGGAAGAGGACACTTCATCACGACGGAGGGACATCTGATAGTATACTCAGGAGAAGAGAATCAGAGGCACGGAGGAGTGGGAGTATGGATACACAAGAGGAATACTACGGCCATAGTAGGATATGAGACAGTGACATTACCCCCTGGACATTACCCCCTGCCATTACCCCCTGCCATTACCCCCCGGCCAATTACCCCCGTAGGATATTACCCCCTGCCATTACCCCCCGGCATTTAGTATACATAGTCTATACATACATGTATATTACATGTATTATATTTATTATTTATTTATAATATATATATATTATATTAATATATTTGTTAGCTTGTATCTTGTGTGCCTGCGCTTCTGTTTAAATCACTCTAAGTAGCTGACCCCTCGGCATTTAATATATATAGTTATAGTCTATACATTTATATACAATATGCATATTATATATACATGTATTATATTTATTATTTATTTATAATATTATATTAATATATTTTTAGCGTCGACCTGAAATTAATTTACTTCATTTTTAGTGATTTTGATTGGATTTTCATCTGGCTATCGTGATGCGTATGACGATGGGGGTAGAATGGTTTATCCCCCCGGATACTCTACACCAGTTTATTCTAGTAAGTAAGTCTACTGTAACACTCTTTATTGTCTAAACACCAATTATACACTATGTAAGCTACACAGAGCTCGTGACTCCACCACACGCACCGACTGGTGATAATTGCCGGAACTGTCCTTAAATACTCCCACGATGACGACGATGGCAGCCTAGCCCGGCCAGCCGCACATGCATGCACCAGCTCCTCCCACGATGACACTACATGGTCAGTCACAATAAAAAACCCGAGCCGCGGGTTTTCGTGCAACCCAGGTGCGTGTGGAGAACCAACAAATAATCAAGCGCGATAACAGTAAAACAATGAAAGTTCAAATCAACTAGTAAGCAACAATCAAACCGCAATAACATCGTACGTCTCAACCAGCATAATCCATAATGTTGATAAACACAAGAAAGCTAACATGACATCAGTAAATAATGTACTCAAACGCGAAACTAAACGATAACAATAAAGTTCGGTTAGCAATCACAACCAAAACTAAAGAAATAATGTAACCATTATTGTAAAGCGAGTGGAACATTGAACTCCGAACTAGAAATGTAAAGTTTAACAGAATAACGCTTTGTCGGTCCAATAATGTTCTCCAGTCGTCTAGCTGCACCGCAAGTAATGGGTAGCGACTGCGGCAACAAAATACGAATTTGTGACGGTTTATGTAAAACTGTAATGTGCCACTGAAACCGTAATTTACGTCCCAAACAACGACGCGAGAGACTAATGTGAGAAATTGCATTTACAGCGACGATGTCATAATCATTCAAAGCATATCGCAGCTCGTACCAGGGAATCACAACCGTGTCTTCTGTGTTTAATATGTGCATAGTTAAACGAACCGGCTTAGCAGTCGACGATTTCCCACAGTAGCAAAATTTCCGAACAATCCCACTTAAAAATATGAACAAAAGAAACATGATCACCGTAATCTGGAACCAAGGGAACTCTGCATAACCCAATGAAACCGTGGAACTGGATGTGGTAACAGTTGGTGACCGTGAAAAAATCCAAACCGGTGGAATAGAATTAGCTTGTACGACCTGTGGTAGCGCCAATACAATAGCCGACAATCGATGCACCCTAATCACCAAATAAATAGTTACTATAGTAAGCAGAGTAATCAGAACGGATCCAACAGGTATAATAAAAGATTGTGAAGTAGAGTACCATGGAGAATCCGTATTACCTAACATGTCAAGTTGATCTCGAAATATGTCTGCCTTTGACTTAAATATAACCTGCCCGTCCTTGACAGACTGCATAGCTCTAGCAAATTCTTCAGTCAACTGTTCATCAGCCGCCGTGGATGCATTTGAATGAGTTAAAAAAATAGGTAACTGTAGTGTAATTTGTTCAGCCACTGTAGCATCAGCCTTCAATGTAGCCCAGTCCGATCGACCAAAGAACTGTTGAATGACAGCCAAGTTAAACTGGTGCACCACTGTATGCGTCGTGTTAAATAGGTCAGCCTCCTGGCACGAGGCAGGGAAAATATACTGATCAGTAATCAGTGTGCATTCATTAGGGATGGAAATATGACAAGAAATGCATGCTGCGATCCGCTTAGGATGTAATGTAGGACAATTCAACGTCATGTCAGATAAACTATTTTCAATCGCTATTGTATTGGATGTTAAATACACAAATGATGACGGCTTTTGATTAAGAAGAAGCATTGCGCAAAACCTCTGAACAGAAACTGGATCATCAATATATAAGGCCAATATACATGCTTCCGGATTGGTGTTCAACTGGATGTCACTCATGTCAACAATGCGAAAATTGTCACCGCTCTGTAATGACGGAAGCACCTCCCAGACGGCAAACGTGTGACTGACGGAATCAACCGCAAAATAACGGGGTAAGTGGTCAAGTAACGTAGCATGCTGATTGTCTGCACTAATACTCTTGGCTACAACCGTGACTTTATAGAGTTCCATAGAAAAATTTAAAGTTGTAATAGGAATTTTCAATGTAATGTAAATGAAACTGCGCTGTATAGTAGCAATATGAGTATTAACTCTGTAAAAGTATGCAGGATCATTGACTAGCAGTCGAACAGTTAGCCTTAAAGACTCCAAATGTCTGGTAAGTCGTACTAGTACGCGTCGAATGTCCTCCTTATGCACGAGAGTGGCCTCCAACCTTCCTGCAACTAGTGACTCAACAGATAACAACAGACTATGCAAATTAGCTTCCAAACACGTGAAATTATACAGTGTCTCAGCCATGTAAAAAGCCATCTGCAATGACGTCTGAAAATAAATGATAATCAATTCAGGGAATCCATCCTATAATAAAATAGAATAAAATAAAGTTTGATTAACCAGACTATTATAGCACCCCTACCCATTACACAACTCAATCATGAGCAACCTCGAAAGTGAAACTGAATTCCAAGAATAAAAGACAGAGAGGAGAGGTTTAACGATTTAAAATCATACCACTCTAGCTTGCCAAAATAAGATAAGAGTTGAATGATAGCATATTCTCGCTCACTAATCGACTGTACTAGCACGGCTATCTCTCCAAACGAATTTGGCAGAGGTGCAGGACAGGCAGAATCTGAGCTGCTCCGGCTGCATGCATCCGCCTACGGTGACAAAGTCAGTACAAGGACAAAGTGGTAGGCTATGCTGGCTTAAGGAAACGAAAATGACTAAAGGCAATATGATCACTGACAGAATCAGACACTTTACTAGAAATTAATGACCGAGTCCTATATATCTAACAAGAACAAATTATGTCTCGATATCAGTGATTAGAAGCGAACATCACTGATCAGAAGCGACGCAAAACTGCTAACATTAATACGTCATAAAACGATATACTTTATATATACAATATGGTGTTAACTTCTGTCACTCCGTTTCTCCAATAAAACACTGCACTGTAATAAGACCCGTCAATTAGTGATTAGATAGTCCCTCTCCAACAAAACCTTCAGGTTGGCGAACTGACATATCGTACCATTTTTATCCACGACTACGAAGTCGATTTCCTAGCGCTGAATTTACCCGTTGTGGTAAATGTGTAAATAGATGATCGGCCGATCTTAATCTCTAGAATATTAATGAAATGCGCTGTATAGTATTCACTCTTGTGACCTTCACAGCATAATCCACTAAAGTAAAATATAGCAGGCTTCAATCCAATCACAAGAGGTGAATATTCTCCCTGAAACATGTACACATGTTATCATTCTCAGGAGACCACAGTGGTAACGAACATCAGTTGCAACCAGTCTAATTACTCATGAACTCGTCCACGCTTATGGTGGAGCATTCATAAACCTCTCAGGCGTTGGTCTTTTCCTAACCTTTCCTGACATAGTTCGCTTGATATGAAATTCCCTCTTCAAACAATCACTAACATCCTTCTCATGAATCCATTCCGGCTTAAAAGACTTATTCCTAAATATGACTCGATAAAATCTTTGTTTATTAACGAATTTCATTCCGCTTAATTGCTCTGCTTCAATCCATGGCGACGGCGATGCCACATTGTCTGGCGATGTGCCAGGCATCAGCTTTTGAGAATTGTCTGCAACCGGAACAACAGGAGGAGTTCCATCCGACTCCATAAAATCTCTTCGATCCACATACGGCTTTAATCGATCCGCATTCACAGGATGACGCAAAAGTTTGTTAGTCAAAGAGTGTCTTAGTAAGTAAGTATATGGACCTATTTGAGACGTAATATAATAAGGTCCAATGAACTTCCGATAAAGTTTAGGTTTTTTACCTACCGGTGTAACAGGATTAAACAACCACACAAGACTCCCAATAGCATAATGTGTATCGGTTGCTTTAAGATCATAGGTCCTCTTATTTCGAGCCTGAAGGGCCAAAGTTTCCCCTACTGCTTCTTGTCTAGCCATCTCAAGTGCGTTACCTATTCGCTTTACATACTCATTAGTGGTCTGTGGTTCGTCAGACAAACCCATTCGTTGATCAACAGGTAACTTAAGATCCCTTCCAAATAGTAAGAATGCAGGGCTATGACCCAGATTTGCACTCGTTGTCGCACGAAGAGCATACATTATCGCCGGCATAAAATCAGGCCACTCGACTTCATTCTTACAATGAAGTCTCAACATTTTCCATATGGATCGATTCACAATCTCACAAGCACCATTACAACGCGGAGAATATGAAGCTGTGTGAATTCTTGTAACTCCAAACAATGAGGATAACTCAGTCACAATTTTACTTAAAAAATTTGCTCCCCGATCCGAAAGCAAAGTTTCAGGTGGTCCAAAACGAGTGAAAATTTCTCTATACAATGCTTGAGCGATCGACTGAGCTGTCTGATCTTTGAGCATGATCATTTCAGGCCATCTTGTGAGTGATTCGACACAGAGAAGAATGTAATTATAACCCTCTTTGCTTCGAGGCAGTTTGAGGATGTCCATATGCCATCTGCCAAAAATCTGCTTAATGGGCAATGATGTCAGTGGTGGTTTGTTCAACGGAACGGGATATTTACATTCTTGGCACTGCCTGCACGACGTGATATGTCTATGCAGATCACTGTGCATCCCTCTCCAGTAATATTTACGCCTGATTGACAGATAACATCTGTGAAATCCTGGATGAGAACACTCTTCGTGATAACCATTCAGAACACGTTGTCGCATACTTTTCGGAACCACCAGCTGATTAATATAACTCTTCTGTGGTCCTCTAGATCGAGGCTGATAATAGTGAAAAAGTAGTCCGTCGTGTAAAGCATACTCAGATATCTCGATTACTAACTTTCGGGCATCCTTATCATTCTCAGGCAATTCGCCTGACTCCAAATAACGAATGAAAGGCTTACAATCCAAACATTTATTCTGTTCTTTTGCTGTCTCTATTAGAAATGCGTCACCATCTGGTTCCTTAGGTGCAATCAAATCATCCTCCACTATGAGATTCAAGTCCACCTGTTGAACCTCATTATCAACCTGAGCCAAAAGATGCTCCTCAGCGTCATCATGACCATCCGAGGATATTGGATATGATCGTCGCGATAATGCGTCTGCATTAGTATTCGTCTTCCCTTTTTTGAATCTAACGTCGAACGTATACTGCTGTAACTGTAATGACCATCTTAGCAACCTGCCAGATGTACTCATTTTTAATGACTGCAAATACTTCAAACTGATATGATCGGTGTAAACTGTAAATGGAGAATTTGCCAAATAACAGTGAAATTGTTTTATTGCACATATCATGGCCAACATTTCTAACTCCGTGACCGAATAAGCTCTCTCACAAGCAGTTAAAGACCTCCCCCAAAAGCAATGGGGTGTTCCCTAGCAGAAGCATCTTCCTGAGCTAACACAAAACCTATTGCTTGGGAACTTGAATCACAGTTAATTATAAATGGCTTAGTCATGTCAGGATAAATCAGTACAGGTGCAGTCGTCAACGCCTGCCTCAATCGAACGAAAGCTTCTTCGCAGCTATCATCCCATACGAATTTCATGTCCTTCCGTAGCAATCGATTCAATGGACTTGCAATGATCGAAAAATTAGCTATAAACTTGCGATAATAAGATGCAAGGCCTAAAAATGATCGTATCTCTTTAGGAGTCCTTGGTCTTGGATAATCGCGAATGACCTTGACCTTCGAATCATCCACAGCCACGCCCTGAGGAGATAAAACGTGTCCCAAATAAAGAATTTTATCCAAACCAAACGAACATTTTCGAGGATTTAACTTCAAATTAGCATCATTGAGGCGGTCAAAGACTTCCTGCAAATGAACCAGGTGTTGATCAAAATTTTGACTATACACAAGAATATCATCCAGGTAACACAAGACAGACTTAAAATGTAAGTTCTGAAAAACTCTGGACATGAGTAACTGAAAAAATGATGGCAAATTTTTTAATCCGAATGGTGCAGCTCGAAATTGAAACTGACCCTGATGTGTTATAAAACTCGATTTTTCCCTCGAGTCAGGGTGTAACGATATTTGGTGATAACCACTCCGTAAATCCAACAAACTGAAATACTTAGGCTTTGCCTCTGTCACAGCATCAAAAATATCCGTTAATTGAGGTAATGGAAAACTTATCGGTGCGGTGACAGCATTGAGCTTTCTATAATCAACACAAAAACGAATCTCTCCGTTTTTCTTTTTTACCAACACAACAGGCGAACTCCACATACTATCACTCGGTTCAATCAACCCCGCTGATAACATTTTTTCTGTCTGTGATGCTATTTCGGCCTTGGCAGCAATAGAATGTCGATAAGATTTTTGGTGGATGGGTACGGCGGAACCAGTATGAATCGAATGTTGAGCAAAGCTAGTTCTGCCAAGATCGGTCAATGATGCCGAAAATGTACCTAAATTGGCTTTCAGAAAATCCTTCAATCTAACATTCTCATCCGCAGACAAGTTATCAGAATGATAATTGATTTTAAGGTCGTCCAAAGATCTTGATTGTTCATTGCCAGTCAGTTTATTCGCATTATCATGATCATTAGAGGATGCGTTATCATGTTTTTCTATTGGCACCCTCAGACCGTCCAAGGGCATTGCATGATTGAAATGTGTAGCGTTGGTGCGTGTGGTTGGTGGTTGTTCCTGATTATCACCAGAAAACGATGCCAACACATCTGAAAGAATAGGTTCCACGCACGCTAACGACTTATGCCGCGGCAGCCAAAGTACTTGATTTGTTGGGTTCAAAACCTTGCAAACAGCCGTTCTTTTAGAAGAATCGATGGCGCTCCTTGCACAAATGAATTTACGTTTTGCCTCAATTGGAAATGGTTCAATTATCGATGTGTCAGCCGAATACTTAGCCGGTAGTAAAACTGGCACCAAAGTTTCAGACAAAGGTGGTAAAACAGTTGCATGCAGAGTACAGACAGTGTTAGAACGAACATTAGAAGTTGACAAACGAGTGGCAGTCAAATTATCATAAAAGGTGACAACCTTTTCATCAAAATCGATCCGTGCCCCACTCGCCTCCAAAAAATCTAATCCCAATATCAAACTGTACCCCACCTGTGGCAGAATCAATACCTCACAAGGAATGCTCAACCCCGTAATCGTTACAGTAATTTCCGCTCTACCCTGTACCTGCACAGGATGACCGTCAGCCAAAAACACATCTCTATTGTCTTCCTCCCTCAATGGTTTTAAAGGAATTTTTAGTTTTTGCAGAAATGCGGCACTCATGCAAGACACACTCGCCCCAGAATCAAGCAAACATTGTACAGTATGATTCCTAATCGTGACAAAAATTGTGTTTCTATGCATTGCAACTTTATCAGTCTGCACATAAATTCTGTCCGTGTTAACGTTTATTCCGCCCGCCGCCTGTGGACGACGGGAAGCGAATTCCTATGTTTGACTATAGCGCCCCCTTGTTGACCTGCAAACAGACTGTAAATGACCTCGCTTAGAACACCTAAAACAAGTAACCCCCCGGGCGCGACAGAAGTTATTTGAAGTATGAATACCTCCACAATTTCCACATGTTGGCTTGGAAGTTGTGCGCCAGGAGTTCAGTGGCTGCGAACGGTAAGGCGGTCGTGGTCGCCACGACGGTGAATCATGTGGTCGATTATTCTCCGAGTGTCCTGGATAAGACTGCGCCGATGGTGGATAGCCTCGTGAAGTCGATGTCGCGTAGGGCTCGAGACGTGGCTCCAACACTGGCTTAGGTGACTGATCCACGAACGTGACATGATGGGGTGAAGGCGTCCTGCGTCTCGTAGAATTAATCGCTGCGACACTCGTAATCTGTAGTTGCTTTAGCTCCTCGCGAATAGCGGCGAGCTCGGACACAGTGTGACGGATATGGTGATCAGTGTCTGATTGGTCTTCCTGCGACAATTCCGTCAATCGTCCCCATTTCCGTAGCCCCTCTATTGTAGTTAAATCATGCTGCAGAACATGCTGTCTAATGTTCGAACGTAGACCGTTCAATGCCACGAGGAACGTCTGGCCAGCGTCGACATCAAGTTTTTGAGCCGCTTGCTGGACACTTGTTAAGAAATCATCAACAGACTGGTGCGGTAATTGTTTGAGACTCCACAAGTCAGCAGCGCGTTTCCAGGCATCCGTCGCTTTAGGTCCGTAACGCAGGGTCAGAGCGTCCCGCAAGGCAATAAAACTCTCACGTGTTGCCTGCGACTGCGTGTTAAACCACACAGCTGCTCCATTCTTAAGCAGAAGCGGTAATGCTGCTAATTTCTGCGCCCCCGACATGCGTCGAAACGTTGACCATAGTTCGAAATTCTTCAAAAACTCAAGAATGTCTTCCTGCTGATTTCCCGTAAATGGTGAGGGAACCAATGTATTCCCAGCCATTTCAGAGTCAGATGATATTGAATCAGCGTCAGAACCGTCGTCAGAATCGATAACAGCGTTGCTTGATTGCGGCGACAAAACGAATGCCGGAGACGTAGATAGAAAAGCGTCTGCAGGCGGTGTGAGAACCTGTGGCGCAGACGTGGAGGGAAAAGCGTCAGCAAGCGGTGTGGGAACCGGTGGCGAAGACGTAGTGGGCAAAGCGTCTGCAGGCGGAGCGAGGACAGCAAATGGAGAATCAGTGGGAAGATTCAAAGAAGATGGCAGCAACCCAGAGAAGCCGGATCCCGTTGGAGTGGAAATTAGTGTCTTACCGGAACGAAGTAAGTAACGGCCTGTTGTTTGATTGTCCGGCCCACTCATCTATGTGATGTTCTAGGAGTACGGTGCGTGTGACGAGTGTCTGTAGTCAGATGATCCAGAAACGTTGTCTCGAGAGGTACGGAAGCGACCTTTTCTTTTGAGTTCTCCACCACTTGTAGTGTCGTTCTACTATTACCAGTGTACCATGTAAGTCTAGTAAGTAAGTCTACTGTAACACTCTTTATTGTCTAAACACCAATTATACACTATGTAAGCTACACAGAGCTCGTGACTCCACCACACGCACCGACTGGTGATAATTGCCGGAACTGTCCTTAAATACTCCCACGATGACGACGATGGCAGCCTAGCCCGGCCAGCCGCACATGCATGCACCAGCTCCTCCCACGAATTCAGGTCTCACAGGAAACCTTGTCCCTCGCAGTACCCTATACTAAGCATTAATGGAACTCCCCTCTCCAGAGTTGAGTCCACAAAATTTCTGGGAGTCTATGTAGACCAGCATCTAACATGGAAGGACCACATAAAATGTATCTCCTCAAAAATTGCTAAAAATACTGGGATCATAGCACGCACTGCATACCTCCTACCACCCTCTGTTCGCATAAAATTATACTATACACTTGTGTATCCATACTTAGCATACTGTAATCTGATATGGGCATCGACCTACACCACTAGATTGCATAAACTAATAATACTGCAAAAAAGGGTGATTCGCATAGTGGCTGGTGCTGCATATGGATCACATACTGACCCACTATTCCACAAGCTTAACATACTAAAATTTGAACAAATCAAGCTTTATCAAATGGGTGAATTCATGTACCGCTATGACCATGGCTTGCTTCCTGCTGTTTATAAGGGCTTTTTTAGTCTTGCTTCAGAAATACATTCCCATTCTACAAGAAACTCTAGTAAATATAGATACATCTTTGCTCGTACTAACTCCCGTCTGTTCTCAGTTAGTGCTACTGGACCTTCAATCTGGAATAACATTCCACAAGGAATTAGGCAATCTCCTTCATTAGTATTGTTTAAAAAAAAGCTACGCATGTATTTGATTGGTGTTAATAATAATGAATCCTAATGTCTGTGCATAATAGGCCTACTTACCACCCACGCATGTGTTCTTCTGCAATGATTCATTTATTTTTAGTTTTCCTATTTAGTTAAGATTCTGTTTTTACCTAATTTTGGTTAAGATTCTATCAAGTAATAGAAACTACCTACTGTCGTACTTAGTAAGCATTTCTAGGCCGTTGCATCTTTTTGTTTAACTTGTACTTAGGTGGCCCTACTTAGTGGGATTAATGATCCCTTCAGGGCCCTTCCTTGTGGCCATCTCCTATCGTTTGTGTACTTTGCAACTCTGTAATTGTAAAGTGATTGTTTGATTTGGTTACAAAATAAAATGATTTGATTTTATTTGATTTGATTTGATGAATTAGTTATAAAAAATTATTTATATTATATTATTTAGATGATCAGTATAAAAAAATGTATAAGTCCAATTTTAACCCGAAATTGCATTGTCCTTTCTAATGGTGAGTCGATTCAACGTTACGTTAGGGTAACAGCTGAAACGCTGAACTGATGTTTTATAATTTTTAGATCATTATCATTACATATAGGCTATAATTATTATTATTAGGGTGTCCCAGAAAAACCAATGTTCTCAAATTTCAATGGCCAACCTTTAAAAAGTTTCTCTTGGCTATTCTGATAAAAAATGCAAAGTTACAGCAAGATTGAAGATCATTTAGACGTGGCTCAAAGCCTTTTCAAATTTCGTATACCCCCCATGCAATAGCCTGTGTGGAAATTTTACCAACATATCGGTTTTCAATGCATAACTTTCAAACGGGAAGAGATATTCAAAATTCCTTTGGTGAGGTTTCCTGGAAAGGTTTGCTCACAACATAGGTTTAGTCTCATAAGGTTACTCTTGCATGACACCATGTGCCATGACGTCAAAATTCTTGGTGTCAACTGTAAGATTTTTGGCTACAAGAAATCCTGAAGACACATGCTTGCGGTAATTACATTCCAAGATCTATATTATCAAGTAAAACGTTGATTGGTTTGTAATAGTTCATATATGACTTTGGAAAGTCGTAGACAGTTTCCTGTAATAATTTTCTGTGAATCACAACGTACAATAACAAATCTCATGTTTGGGAAAGTGCTTTAATGCCTTCACCGAAGATAAACCACAATCACAATTCTATTGCTTGCAATTCCCGAGAAACGAAGGGCAACCACGCCGAGTCGTCAAGTGACCTTGAAGCTCAGATGTAGTGTAATGTAATTAGTAACTTATATAGCGCCGTTCACAGCAGTGACTATTCAGTAGTGCTCCCAGTGCGAGTACCCCGAGAGAAGAAATAGGTTTTGAAGAAAGAGAGAAGTAGGAATAGATCTAGAAGGAATGGAAACGCGTAAAGAGGAGGGGAGGGAATTCCACAGGGCAGGCCCAATGGTGAGAAATGACCTAGCTTGCGCCAAAGTGGTCCTAGTTCGCGGGACAAAGAGATCATGCTGGTCCAAAGAGAGGAAAGGTTGGAGAGAAGCTGCAGAATGAGGAAAGCGATCGAAACCTATAATGTTGAGTGTACAGTTTTTTTGGCGGCCCTTAAAATCATAAAAATTATTAGACATCAAGAAAACTATTCTAGCACTTGTAGTTTCGGAGAACCAAAGGTTAAACATTGCAGGTCAATGGACCCTGAACTACAGTCATGCACTCAGCATATGATGTTCATCATAACTCTGTTGAGTATACTTCTTTCGAATCCAAGACTCTGAAAAACATCATATACGCCAGGATTTTTTTACATAACTTGTAGTTCCAGTGAGGCCAAAGGTTAACCATAACAGGTCGAGTGACCTTGAACTACAAAGTCATGCGATGGTCATACGATGGTCATACCAGGTTGTTTATAACTCTATTTTATTTCCTTGAGCCCAGTGGGCCTATCTTGGACTGACACCTTCTTTTTAGCCTTCACCGATAACGAAATATTATGACAATAGATGTCAAATGACCTTGAAAATGAAGGTCATCCGATTGTCCTACAATGTTAGAAATAGCATATTTGACTTCTCCCCGGAAAACCCTGTCATAGACACAAAAATCACTTCTCGATTGCTTTTAGTTCCTGAGATACTCTGGGATAAAATTTCTCAATGGTAAATTAATGTGTATGATTCAGCTATACAATGCTTAACTTAGAGTCGCTTGAGCCACGCCTAAATGTTAATCTAATTAGCTGTAACTTCGTACAATATAATAACTAGTCCTATAGAAACTTTCTAGAGGTTGGCCATCAAGATATATACACTTTTGAAAAGTTTCTGTCTTTTTGGGACACCCTAATATATATATCAATTGCTCTGTATGGTTTTTATTAACTTATTAACTAACTAAAATAATTTAAAAATAAATAAAACCCTCTGTCTTCAAATATTGGTTACAACACCGTTACGAATGGGTTTCTGCCATCTGTGGAATAAATTGAAAACTCTCGGTTTTTGAATTGACATCTTCGATAGCAGGGAACATGTCTGCATTGATTTAATCAACAAGAAATCAATATGGATGTTTGCTTCTGCTGACAATTTTCGGAAATTTATCCGGTAATGTAATAGTATAAAAAAGATTTACAACTCCGTGACTGCAATTATTGCACTTTGCGCATAGATATATTTTTTTTCTTTAAAATAATATTGAAACTGACCACCAAAAACTAACTTTTTTGTATCTTAACTTGTCCGGTAAGCATGAAGACCTAATTATGAATATTTTACAACTCCGTTACTACAACTCCGTTACATAATTTTTCTATTAAAATGAATTTATTTAATGGTACATGTAGATAATTTGTCGTCAAAATAATTTAAGTTGCTGTGTAATAATTTAATGCACACATAATGCTAATTAATCACTAATTATAAACAGTGGCTGTATATTGTATTGTGTATTTATTAAGTAACGGAGTTGTAAATATTTAGGAATCAAAGTTGTATGTGTTTCACATAGTAAAAAACTAAAATGAAAAATTAGGCCAAATCTGTCAAATTTAAGCTCTGCTCAATATTAAGTATGCTTCAGCACTGCTAGTAAAATATTTGTGTAAGAAATGATTTTTATTTTGCATGACTTTTTTTTCTAATTCTATTTCTGAATTTGACTCCTGTTGTGAAATATACACATATATAATTATACTGTGTAAGAGTTCTGTTAGGCGGCCAATGAAACTATATATGTTTTAGTTGATCGGGCGGAGTGAGTGCCTGGCTTAAGTAAACATTATTGGCTGAAGGTAGATTGGTAATTGCACGTGCGAATAGCGCGCGAAAAACTGAAATTGCTGATGACAGTTGTTTTAAATGCAGTAGAGAGAGCTGTATGTATAAAGAAGAAAATGTTAGGAGTTACCGTTGAGTTGTGTTGATGAAGAACATTGGCATTGAAGTGTTGAGTTTTAAACAACTGTGTTTGAAATAAGAAGAAACATTCAAAATAACTGTGTCAATTTAATTATAACAACAGTTTAGAAAACATTGAGCGATCTATATTTAGCGGTAAGGAAAAGTGCTTGAGATAGGTCACTAAGGCAGAAGAGTTGGTGACACAAACCCTCTGTTGTCCAGTGAAAATAACCGTCTCCCACTCTATCGATGGAACTTGGTTCATGCACTCTGAATATCTATGTCAACAGAGCTTCCCATTCAAAATTGTAGGCAGTTTGAATATTGATCGCGTTAGATCAAATATGCGAGCGATGCGCGGTCGAGGTTTTGTGTCGTGTATCTTATTCGTATATCTACTACTAATCTATAGTACTAATCTAATGGGCCTATCTCAATTCAGTTCCGTTATCCGTCCCGAATCATAGCTGTAATAAGTTTTAGAGTGCTACTTGATTATCCATATAATATAGCAAAGTATGTATATATTATGTTACATGGAATGTGTTTTTCAGGGTATAGAATATACTCTGAAATTTTCAAGTATAGGCCTATGTATTTTCCCTGAATGTATGTATACATTCCCTGAAGAAACCAAAGTATATACCCCGAAAATTTCATGTGATTTCTGTATACATACCTTGAAAAGCTTACAATACAACAATCAGCCAGATTTCAATACACATACCCTAAAATGTCATCGCCAACTTTGCAACCAAAATTCCATTCATGCGGTTTCTTAACAAGTGACTGCCTTCTTTTGAGATTTCAAAGTAAACTCTCCGCAGATGTAACAAAAGGTATCTGGGCTGTTGACCCATTTACGTTACTTTTCGGACTCAACGAGCTAATCTAACGTTTGAAAAACTGGAAAATATTACCGTGATGGTGAACCTACATATATTTATTGCTAAGTATGCATCATGCTATTTATGCCTATGAAATTATGAATAACTAATCTCTACAGAGTAGATTAATATAGCTTTGACATTGTAATATAATTGTACTAGACGTTTCTACCCGGCTTTGCACGGGTTTTCCCCACGCGTAATTTTTAACGGCTGCAAAATAAAGGCTACTTACTTACCTACTCTATGTGCTGAAGGGCTTCAAATATTTTAAATGTCCACATATCTGAACGATATTTAGAGGTGAAAATAGTTTTCCCCGTGTATTTGAATTTTATTACCTGTGAATCAGCTGCTGCCTCGTTTAGCAAAATAATAATGAGTTGAAAATAGTACCGCACGGGTTATCTCTACCTTATATAGTCCTATTATTTGTTTCCCGGGCTAAATATAATAGTAGACGAAGCTCGGCCGTTATTGCGATTGTAATTTTTCGGAGCGACCCGCGTCTTTTAACGAAAGCGCCTGATTTGAAAATTTAGCGCGCGTGACGTAAGATTGCATATTTAGCCCGCGTGACGTGAACAAATGGCCATACTATGGCCGGTAATAAGATAGCCTCGTTGAAACAGTTGGAAATTTAAAATGTCCATATATCGGCGTTTAAATAAATTGCGAGCTGAAAATAGTCTCGTTGACCTAGACGTGGCGTAATAATGTTTTGTAAAATTTTGTAAATCGCTAAAGCGTTCCATTTCGGAGCCTTTAGACAACAGACAAACAACCAACCATACAAACAAACAAACGGAAGGACAACGTAAACCGACTTAGACTTATAAAAAATAGACTTTAATAAGACACTAGTTGACCTCATTAAAATTCAAAAACTCAAGACTGGTCATTGAACTCTTCTATAATTATAGGCCTTACATTCATTGCTACCTTCGCCATAGAGAGTTAATAAAGTGACGTGAGTAAGATCAAACAAGATATGTGGAACCGTCATACAGGTCTACATATATTTATTGTCAAGTATATGCCATGCTATTTTGCCCTTTTAACGCCAACATACGTACAAACTGACATCAACGCGTCTGTGTATGCAAGCTCCTTTTACAGCCTGTGCTGTCAACATCAATCGTGACTAAGCATGTCCGAGCATGCCCATTGCCCAGGATTGCCTTAGCCTTACCATTTTAATTGTACGTTGTGCAACTTGCACTGTGTGCATTAGTGTGGTCCAAACTTACATGGAACCGCATATTTTTCAAAATATGCGGTTCCACAAGGCTGCCCCTGTTACACTTGACTAGAAGACTCTGTATTGAAAAAAATTGAAGAGATCTGAGCATTTTAGAGGTCGCTAGGTTTTGACACTTTTTGTAGAAATTGCAAACTTTTTGCATCTGACGCGTTAATAGCTGTATTATGAATTAAAATTAGCACCATGAACATCAAGCACCATCTTTCTAAATCATGATCAATATGCCAACTGTATTTATGTAAATAAAAGAATAATGAGCTTATTTACAAATAAAACACTTGTGTCAAGTTCTTTCTGATGGATACACGCTTGTTGGCTTACAGCTAATTTTTAAATTTTGCGTGCCAACTTTTCATTACAATTCGTTTCATATACAATTGGATTGTTCAATATTGCTCTATATGCTGGTAATTTAGCATGAATAGCATATTTTTTTAATCTGTGAAGCCAGCCTTGAATATGAAATAAGCATACAGCACATGTTTTTCACTCTCTGCAATAAAGGCTCATACGTGACAAAAACGGCATTTATGGTGGAACTGGCATCAACCAGGAGTTTGCCACAATGTTGGCTGTTAGGGATGCCTGACAAACACATTCTTGGGTCTGGACTCCCAAAAAATGAGGCAATCCTGAGGAATTTCATGTTGCATTACCAGAACAGACTAACAGTTGGTGAGGCCACGAAAGCAACAATAGTCGCTGCGTTGGTAATTCGGGAGATAGTTAGAATCCCGCACAGCGTGCTGATTCGGGTGTTCGCAAGCACTGGAAGTTGCATGAGTCAAGATTTCTGCTGATTCAAGGATTTTCAGTTTGAGGTCGATTTAAATTAACTCTTTCAGTCGTCATCTCTTATATTTATTCGAACACCTTATAGCCACGCGCTTTCTTTTATTAGCGTGGCACTGAAGACATCGAGGCTGCTCTTGTCATACAATCTTACTCATCCACCTAATCCGCTATCCATGTAACGTCTGGACAGGAAACCTTCGACCACCAGACTCCACTGGAAGCGTATGTCACAAGGAGATCTTTAAAACTGCTTGATCTTCTTACCATCCAGGGTCAAGAACAACCCACAGCCTTTCTATCAAAGGCTTCTACTCCCTGACCACTGGACCCTATTTTCCAGTCGATGAAGGCAAATGTCAAACTGTTGATGGTCGTCAATGACTGCGCAGAACGTGGAGTGGCTTTGATCCATTCTTACAATGATGTAATAAGGATGAGTCACAGAAACAATACCTGCTACAACTTGTCTCCAGTCATCGGACAAAATTTTCTGTTCCAACGAAGTCAAAATGAAATAATAGTGAGTTGCGGGTTTTCAAGCACTTCAATAACGGGATTTATGCAGACTGGATAATTTCTCCAATTATCCAAACTATATTTCATTACAAACTTAATGCAGACTGACAAAGCAGTAACACTGCAGTATATATTTCTCATTCGGGCTGTTTATTGCCAAAATAAAAACTGACTTGAAAAAAATTATAACTGATTACAAAAAAATCAAAATTATACATGTTTTTTGACAAGTTCACACTATATAGCAAAAAGTCGAAAAACACAGCGACCTCTAAATATAATCCAATCATTCCAAAAGTTTGCGTAGAGACTCATGTTTTCATGTGTAACAAGGGCAGCCTTGTGGAGTAGTGTGGCCCAAACTTACACGGGGAAATAATTTTTGTTGAAACATGCTGCTCCACAAGGCTGCCCTTGTTCCACTTGACAAGAAGACTATGTGGTGAAAAAATTGAAGAGATCTGAGCATGTTTAGAGGTCGCGCCATTTTGACACTTTTTGTAGAAATCGCAAAAACCGCATGCTTGGGTTTTGGAACTTGGTTCCATTGTCGATTTACTCTTTTTATCACAACAAATTAATGAGGAGTCCAATTTAGATGAACTTTTACTGTTTATTTATCTCGATGAGAGCTATATTTTGATTAAAATATAAATACTAAATTCAGGGTCGTTCAAGGTCATTTCAAGGTCATAAGAAACAAAATCTAACAAAAATCGAAGAAAAATGATCAGATCTCAGCCAATAATTGTTGAAATTGGTTAATTCTGTCACATAACTAAGGATGAGTCACAGACACAATACCTGCTGCAACTTGTCTCCAGTCATCACACAATGATTTCTTTTCCGACAAGAGCAAAATGAAATAATCGCGGTTTTCGCGTTTTCCGGCACTTCAATGACGGTTATTTATGCAGACTGGAAAACTACTTTCATAGTAAAAAATTATATTGCATTACAAATTATTTGCATTTAATGCACTCTGACTAAGCAGTAACACTGCGGTATATATTTTATTAGGCTGTTCAACGTTCAAAATAGTAACTGCCTTGCTATTCATAATGATAGGGGGCCTACATGTCTTTTTACGCTTCATACTATATAATGTAAAAGTGTGCAAAAGGCGCGACCTCTAAACATAGTTCAATCTGTCCAAATTTTTGCATACAGGGTTATCTTTTCATGTGTAACAAGGGCAGCCTTGTGGAGCTAAACATTTCCAACTTTTGTTATTTTGGGCCACTCTATTGTGGAGCAATGGATTTCCAACTTTTAATTTTTGGACCACACTAGTGTGCATGTCTAGGCATGCCTATACTACAGAGGAAGAGCTTACTTTGTAGACTGAAAATGTGAAAGGAAATTTCAAAAATAGTCGAATCTAAAACCTGTACGTGATAGAAATTTTTCAACGTTATTTCCGTGTGATCAGCAGCTCAAATTCAATATGGCATACCCAAAAGTTGTCAGGAAACAAACCCTCTGTTGTCCAGTATAATAACCGTCCCTTCACTCTATCGATGCAACTTGGTTCATACACTCTGAAAATTCATGACAAGCAGAGCTTCCCATTCGAAAATAAAAGGCGGTTTGAAATCCATCACGTTGGATTGAGTAGGCGAGCGATGCGCGGTCGATCTCGAAAGCTTTTATGTACAGCGTATTTGGTGTATTGAATTCATAAAGCTGCATATAATACTAATCTAGTAGACCTATCACAATTCAGTTCCATTGTATATATATAATAGGCTAATGATAATTAATCAATGACATGTATATCATTTACGACTACAGTAACAGTACTTCCAGACAGAAGCTGAACCCAGTGAATCAGTAATTTCAATATTCTGTTGCGAATAAAACTTAAAAAGACTAGTTTAAATAAATTATAGTCTGGCTCCAGGTTCGTCTTGGAATCTAACTCATTGAGCGACGGCTATTATAGGCGAGCGATTTACTCATTGTTGCAGACCTTTGTTAGGCGAGAGATCAGAGACAGCGATTGGTCGATCGCCTCAAATGGGAAGCTCTGCATTGTCAACTGTCAACGGAAACCCGATGGTTTTCTTTACGTGTGTGCGTGGGTCCCCACTATTGACTCTTTCTACTGTTTTTCGTTGTGCTAACTGATGTAAAAGTCTAGTTCCAAATGATACTAAACATCATAATTATAGGCCAGCGCAGAGAAAGAACTTTTGTGAGATACTTTAAAATCAAGTGTCCTGATACAAACATACTGTATAAAGACTGTCAAAAATGGCATCTTCCGTCGCTCGATTGAACTCTGGAACATTACTCTGGAACGTTCTCGTCATGTTGTTACCACCGAAAATTTATCTTATTCTAAAATAAATTTCCAATTTCAAGGATCTCGAGTCTCTGTGGAATGATATCCTTATGGTTTGGGTCCAGAGTCAGGAAGGACTTCGATCGAGTTTACTCGTTTCATGTTCACTTAGAAGCGACATCGATTGGTTGAAATTAATCGAAATCTTCTGCATTATTACTATTCAATCAATCAGCCGTTTATTGATTCAACAACAGCACAATTGTAATGTAATGTAATGTAATGTAACAAGACATTTATATAGCGCCACTTAACCGTCTCACAGAAGCGCTCAACACGTGGCCATCAAACAGCTGAAAAAGTGCGTCTTTAAGAGTCGAGAGAAAACCATGTAACTACATGCAGCATTAGTGGCACGCACAGATGGCGGAAGAGTATTCCAGATCCGTGGCGCCGCAATCGAGAAGTCCCGACGAGCACGGGTTCGAAACGAAGGTACAATCAAGTCATTTCTCGAGGCAGACCGGAGAGCCCGCCGACCAGTTTGAGTGCCAACTGGAAGGCACAGTTCAGCAATGTAGTCCGGAGCAGTGCCAGTCGTAGCCTTCCAAACCAGCGTAGCGATCTTGAATTTAACACGATCAGCAACTGGAAGCCAGTGTAGCTCACGCCGCATGTAGTCGGATATGTGTGAATATTTCGGCATGTCAGCCTGAAGTCTGGCTGCTGCATTCTGAACGAGCTGAAGTTGACGAATGCAGAACTCAGGGAGGCCCAGGAGGACTCCATTACAGTAATTAACAATCAGTCATTTCAAAAGTTAATCTGCTGATGCCGTCAACAGGTCAGCCCTAAAGGATAAAATAATCCGCTATTGCAGGGCTACACCTTTTCCATATTACATTTACTGATGACAAGACGATTTTTATGATCATATAGTCATAGAAAATTCAACTTCAATAACAATGTTAGGGCTAAATCATCGCCAACACACTAATAACAAAACATTGCAGTACAAGATTTAAAACAAAAAACAAAAATCAATACATACAGATTAAAATGTTCACAGTTGTATCATAAACAATCTTAAGTATAAGTACAATCTATCGAGTCATATTCTTTTTATGTGTTCAACAGATAATGTTTGAGTTCAGCTTTAAATTGAGCCATGTGTAATATATTTATTAAATTGGGAGGAAGAGAATCCCAAAGTGGTGGACCTGAGTATTTAATTGAGAACTGCTTAGTCCTGGTTCGTGCCCCTGAGGTTCGATATTTACAGGATGTTCTAGTATCATGTCCATGAATATCTACAACCTTAAGGAAATATTTATCAAACAGTGATGGAAGATGCCCATAATGATAACAGTACATGAATAGTCCAATTTGATATTTTGTAATATCATTCAATTTTAGTATATTGTGCTCTTTAAATATTAATTTTGTACTATCAGACCATCCCAGAAAGCAAGTCACACGTATGGCACGTTTATGGAGAGTCTCAAGGCGTTTTAATCTAGAGGAGTAGTTTGAGCCCCAGCATATTACAGTATGATAAGTAAGGAAAAAACAGCGTGTAGTATAATTGTTGGAGAACAGGTTTAGTCAGAAAATGCTTAATTCGTGACAGAACACTTATATTTTCTGCTAATTTCTTTTATACATGTGTGATATGCTCATTCCATTGCAGATGCCGATCTACGGCGCGGTGGTGTAGGGGTATGTTCGGTGCCTTGCAGCCGGAGGGTTGCGGGTTTGAATCCACCTCAAGCTGCCGCGTAGGGACCCAGGGCAAGTCCTTCTCTCGCAATTGCTCATGCGCTTCGGCGTGAAACTCCGATTCAGTGTCCGCGCTGTAGTCGGGAGCACCTCTGAGTAGAAATCTTGAAGTGGCGCTATAACAAGTGCTCATACATACATACATACATACATACATACATAGGCCTACATACATACATAAACACCAAGAAATTTGGTGTATTCAGTTTGAACCAGTTCCCTGTTATCTATTATAATTTCCATTGCTTGTTGGGGAGCTGGTTTACGGTGACCATGTCTTGTCCAGATTGAGTGAAAGTATATTGACTTTAAACTAGTTTGATATTACTTCAAGTTCCTTATTTACTTTCTGCTGCAATACATCTGTTGATTTATCAGTAAAAAAGACATTGCTGTCATCAGCAAATAGTATGAAATCAGTTTTATCAGCAATCTGAGGTAAGTCATTTATATAGATCAAGAACAGTAATGGCTCCAATATAGATCGTTGCGTACCATTAAATTCATCATGTTAGACTAAATCAGAATAAGGATTTATCATCTGATAATATGTCTCTATATATCGAATTAAATTATTAGATTACTATAGAATAGTTGACGCATGACCAGCCGAGGAGAAAACTGCTAATGGATCCATGTGAGAGAATTTACCTGCTGAGCAGTCCTGTCCGGTGTAGCCAGGCACACAGATGCAGTATCCACCGTCAGTTTCATCAATGCAGGTGCCTCCGAATACACAAGGATTGCTTAGACAATAGCTCGGAGCTGAAAATAACAAGTGTTACCATCATAGATCCGATGCCACTATACGACTATACGTATGCAAAACTCTTATTAAATTATTAATGTAAGAGAAGAAAATAATTATGTCACAGAAGGATTCCCTGGTCGCTACAGAGTTTAGAATGATGTATTGACCATAAGCATAGGAACGAAATCTGCTATGTGCAACAGCGAATCCTCTACTGGATGGCATTGTATTCTACCTATACACACCAATCCGAGGCTCTCCCAATTATTACATGAATTTTAAATGCCCCGTATAAAGACCTGTCACCGCGAAACAATTGAGTGACCCAGTTTCTGCGATTTGAGCAATGCAATTTTTAAGTTGCTGTGGAGTGCTGGAGTGCCCACTTCGTTGGGTTACGGAGGTTCTTTTGGCCGCCATCCAAGACAACAACTGCTCAAAGACAGCGAATAACAGCTGCACAGACAAGTGACCTGCCAACCTTACAACTGAAATGCAGATCCGCGTATCATCGCCATAGAAATGAAATCCCAGTGAATGATTGTCGAGCAGTGTTCTTTTTGGTGAACAAAGACAAAGCCTGGCACTTCATATAAAACGTAATCGTCATTGCGGGATGTACTGCACTGAATTCCCTTTGAGCAGCGCATATCTTTTAGGGTTTCTTCCTTGGTGTGGAGGTGCCTTTCGGACTCAGCTGCCTCTTAACTATACGAACTCTCTCCCTGTGTGTCATCAACTCTTCATGCAGTGGCTGTCGTGCGCTGCGATCCCCTATGCATGGCGAACTGACTGTCCCATTTGTAACGTACAGATACAATGCAGCAATGCAGCGCCGATCCTTTTCTGTTGTTTGCCAACAACGTGGAATTGCCTCCCTCAGGTTATACTCCACCTCCCTAGCCCTACTTGCTCCCAGTTCAATTTGCTGTTTTTAAGACTGTTTTCCGCTTTGCCTGGGTCGGTGGCTCCTCTGATTAGGGATCTTGAAGGGCCCCATATAAATTCTGACCGATTGACTGATTACGAGATTAAAGTGCACAACTGCGCATCTGTGATTTGTTGACGAAAAGATTGTTTGCCGAACTATTTGTGGCTGTGTGAGAAAATATTTTGTTGTTATTATTTTTGTTTTTATAGTTGATATACTGAGGTAGAACTGATCTCTCAGGAACTAAAAAAATTAGCATAGGAAATTCCAGGCTTCGTTCAAGTACTCAGAGCCATCCCACCGCAGGGTTGACTTCCTATGGAAATTGGCTTGGCCATCCACTGGGAAGACAATCATAGTGACAAGTACAAACAGCTGGCAACAATATTTTCAAATTCCTAATTTTTTCGATATATATTTCTGAGAAAACTTACAAGGCAGGATATGCATTCATTAGTTGCGCAACGGTGTTCATTTTAGCTACTTCATGGAGGGAGGGGAGGGGAGGCCGTGAGAGGGCGAACCCTGAGAGCGTATAGAGTTGAGGACCACGACGCAATCTTTTCTTCGATGTGTGTTGTCATGCTGAGCTCATGACGTAATGCTACACCCAGTACGCGGATGGAATAGACGCGTTCTACCCCTCGATGACCAAGAGGATGGTTGGCCTGCTTCGACCCCTCCTTGAGACCAGAAGCTTCGCGTTTTAGTCGGGTTCAGACGAAGGTTGTTGGCATTTGCCCAGGTTGTAATATGCTTGAATTACTTCAGTGGCGGTGCTCAGGTGTGAGGAGCCCACCAGCAAGTAAGTGTCGTCTGTATACTTTTCCAGGCAACGTATTGGGTGAAGGTCCGATGCGCCCAATACATATAGGACGTTGAGCCTACTCCCGATCCCAGAACAATGCTAGCATTTATGGACGATGCCGTTGAGCGTAGTGAAGTGTCGCCTCTCCCGAAGATAGTTGATGTTGTATGCTTGGTAGAGGTCTGCGGGTACAGCATTTTTGCTACCCGACCCGTACCCGTAACACATAACCGTTACCCGTACCCGCACCCGACCCGTACTCAAAATTACTACCCGACCCTACCCGTACCCGCGGGTATACCCGTACCCGTAAAATACCCGTCACGTCATTATAGCACGACTTCCCAAAGTCCATACCAAGCAGTAGTAATAATAATAGCTTGCAACTCAGCATGTAGTGATAATAATAAATAGGCTTACGATGATGATGATGATGATGATAGTAGTAGTAGTTTTTGTAGTAGGCCTAGTAGTAGTAATAATAATAGCAGTAGTAGCTGTAGCAGTAGTTGTAGCAGTAGCAGTAGTGGCAGTAGTAGTAGTTGTAGTAGTAGTAGTAGTAGTAGTAGTAGTAGTAGTAGTAGTAGTAGTAGTAGTAGTAGTAGTAGTAGTAGTAGTAGTAGTAGTAGTAGTAGTAGTAGTAGTAGTAGTAGTAGTAGTAGTAGTAGTAGTAGTAGTAGTAGTTAGTAGCAGTAGTACAGTAGTAGTAGTAGTAGCAGTAGCAGTAGTGGTAGTAGTAAGTAGTAGTAGTAGTAGTAGTAGTAGTAGTAGTAGTAGTAGTAGTAGTAGTAGTAGTAGTAGTAATAATAATAATAATCGCAGCAGCAGCAGTAGTAGTAATAGCAGCTGCAGCAGCAGTAGTAGTAATAGCGTAGCAGCAGCAGCAGTTGTAGTAGTAGTAATAATAGTAGGCAGTCAACTTATGGAACCTATCACATGCCACTGTTGTGCTCTCTCATGTCAATTGTACATTTTATCGCCTTAGTCTACATGCTGTCACCTAGAACACTATTCTCTGTTATATGTAACGGTGACATTGTAACCCCAAAACTTCACGTCGCCACGGGTAAAATCGGGTACACCCGTACCCGTGATTACCCTACTCGTACCCGACCCGTGAAATGCGTACCCGACCCGTACCCGCGGGTCGGGTACGGGTCGGGTACGGGTAAACCCGCGGGTACGGGTATACCCGCAGTCCCCTAATGCTTGGTCGGTAGGGTGGTCCAAAAAAATAAAAGATAGAAACGTATGACTCCACAAGGCTGACCTTGTTACACATTAAAAACAAGAGTCTGTATGCAAAATTTCGGAAAGATTGGATTATATTTAGCGGTCGCTATGTTTGCAGACTTTTTTCAATATAATGAAAAGTTTAAGAGAAAATATGTATTATTTTGAATTTCCAGTCAGTTATTATTTTAGACAATAAACAACCTAATCAAATATATATATATATATTGTTACTACTTAGTCAGAGTTCCTTAAGTGAAAATAAGTTGTAATGCAATATAGTTTTGGATAATTAAATAAGTAATGCAGTCTGCATAAATATACGTCATTGAAGTGCCGGAAAACCCGCAACCCCCTATTATTTCATTTTGCCTTTCTTGGAACAGAAAATATTGTCCGATGACTGGATACAAGTTGCGGGCATTGCGGTAAGTATTGTTTCTGTGACTCTTTTCAGTTAGGTACATCATTGTAAGACTGGATCAGAGCCACTTCACGTTCTGCACAGTAATTGACTACCATCAACAGTTTGACGCTTGCCTTCATCGACTGGAAAGTAGGGTCCAATGGTCAGAGGGTAGAAGCCATTGATAGGAAGGCTTTGGCTTGTGCTTGACCCTGGGTAGTAAGATCACACAGTTTTAGAGATCTCCTTGTGACATTCGCCTTCAGTGTAGTGTGGTGGTCGAAGGATTTCCTGTCCAGACGTTTCATGGATAGTGAATTAGGTGGTTGAGTAGTACTGAATTACCAGAGCAGCCTTGGTGTCTTCAATGACAGGCCCATCAAAGAGAGCGCGTGGCTATAAGGTGTTGGAAGATATACCAGAGATGACGACCGAAAGAATTCACTTCAATCAAATCAATCAATCAATCAATCAATCAATTCTTTTATTTGAACCAGCAATAGTACAGTGTACTGTACAGTAGTAACATGAATAACTTGTTATGGCTACAACAAGGGGCCCTGAAGGGATCATAGACCCCCTAAATAGGGACACCTAATTACTAAGTCATGGTGTAGAATGAGTGATGGCACAAATTATGTAGTGCGTCATGTTCTCAAATAGCTGGATGAGAGGAGTCCATAAAAGTACTAAGTTCCATATAATATTATACTAAATAAACCTTAACTAACAAACATGAAAAGAAAACATCTAAGAGGAAAGGCCTTCAACAATGAACAGTCACTGGGCTCGTCGGCTAGTTACATGTATGTCCTTTATCAATGATATTATTACAGCAGGATAAGTGACGTCTGTAATGTAATTAGCAACTTCTATTGCGCCGGTGTCTAATGCACAAGGCATCAACCGATGGCACACCAAAACCAAGCCGTAATCAGGTCAACATCCAAAAGATCAGTCCGTAAGAGACAGAGAGACAGCCTACGGTGGATAAGCAATTTGAAAGAGGTAAGTTTTCAGCCGCGAACGAAACGACCGAAGCGACTGAGCACAGCGTACAGACACAGGAAGAGAGTTCCAAAAAGTAGGTCCAGATACTGAAAAAGCTCGTTTGCCAAGAACAGTTCTTGATTTTGGTATGACCAGACAAAGATGTAAGACACATTGCTATAAGTCTAAGTCTGTTTACTTTGTCCTTCCGTTTGTTTGTTTGTTTGTATGTATGTATGTATGTTTGTTTGTCTGTGTATATATATATTCGTTTAATTGAGAAAAACAATCTGACAAAAACGCAGAAATGCTAACATATGAGTGATAATGGATAATTAAAGTTCATTAGAAGATTTTAGAATAAACTAGTAAATATTTTTATATAATGATCTGGGAATAAATTGAGAGCTGTCCTTGGGTGGGAGAGTATGGTTGTGTGCTCTAGGTCTTAATTGGTGAGAGGAGATGGGTCGGAGTGGAGGTAGGAGTTGGTGAAGTACATGCTTGGGGTTGTGTAATATGTAGTCTAAAGGCTCCGAAAGGGAACGCTTTAGCGATCTGAAAATTTTTACAAAACATTATTACGGGCATGTGTAGGTAAACGCGACTATTTTCAGCTCGAAATTTACTTTAAACGCTAACCTACGGACATTTTAAATTCTGAATCGGACTAACGCTGCAAAATTACGTCGCCATTTCTGATTTCTCATAACGTCATACGGTCGCACGGCAGCCTATAATACTGCATTCGCAAGGCATTTCGGGACTTCTCCGACAAGCCAAAGACGTCATCTAGCTACATTGGTAAGACATGCGTATGTTTAGTCTCATACGCCTCTATGCTCTTTAATCAGAGCGTTCGGATCGCGGTTCGCTCCACGATGCTGGCTTGTTTTCAGAAATTTAAATCTTGGGATAGCACGGTCCTTGCACGGGAATACTAAATGGCGTGGTGTCCATTCAAACGGGCGAGCGGTGGGGAAGGGTTGAAAAATGAGCAGGGTCCGGGCTATTATTCGGTCGCTATAGAAAAAGCGAAGGTTACATTTTACATTTTCAAATACAGCGGGAACGATATATAGGATAGAGAACATTTAAATGCACGGTGGTACCTGGTGAGTACCAGCCAAAGTTAACTACGCAAATCAAGCGGGAACGATATATAAAGGTAGATATAACCCGTGCGAAGCCGGGTAGATACGTCTAGTATCATTTAAACCTTAACTAACATTCGCAAGAAAGGAAAAGAAAAAAGAAAAGAATAACACTCCATTTAGGAAAAGATTATTGGTTATCCTCCATGACAAGATGGTTGCGCAGTTTTCTTCTAAATATCGGCAAACTGGGTGACGGTCGAATTTCATGTGGGATTTTTCCCAAATTAAGACGCCAGTAAGTTTTATTGAGACTAGGCGGGTGTTAGTGCGGGCTAAGTGTTAGATACAGCGAAAAGAACTGGAATTTCTCGTAAGGTGTGAATGCACTTCGGTGTTAAGACATAAAAGTCCTTTAAATACTGGGGGGGAAGGTCTCTGTCATAACGGTACATAAACTCCCCCACTTGTAGGGTTCTTATCTGTTCTACTTTTAGAAGATTAAATTGAGAAAATAATTGAATCGTGTGGGATCCGTAAGGGGCCCCTGCCACTATACGAACAGCTCGCTTTTGCAGGACATTTTAGTCTACGTAACCTTGAATCATATGTGGCTGCCCAATGCCCATACCATATTGCAGTGTGTCACATAGGGATACACAAGGGAATAGTACAGCTTAATTCTGATAGTTGTGAGCAAGATATGCGAGGTGCGGGCTAATATTCCGATATTTTTTGCAATTTTGGATGAGATTTTATATATATGCTCCTTCCATGTTAGGTAATTATCTACGTAGACTCCCAGAAATTTTGTAGAGCTAACTGATAACAATTCTATGTCATTGATGCACATTTTTGGTTTCCAAGCGGGGCTCTTTTTCTATGGGATTTAAATAGGATGTAATTTGTTTTATCTAGGTTGATCGTTAATCTGTTGGCACAAAACCAGTCAGCGATTCGGGATAATTCTTCATTCACTATTTGAAAAAGGGTATCTATAGAGTGATGGGGAAAAAATACGTTCGTGTCGTGTGCGAACAGAATAAAGTATAGGCGGGGAGACGTTAGGGAGGTCGTTGATGTAAATAAGAAACAGCAAGGGGCCCAAATTAGAGCCCTGGGGTA
Source organism: Aporrectodea caliginosa (assembly GCA_020284085.1). NCBI lineage: Eukaryota > Metazoa > Annelida > Clitellata > Crassiclitellata > Lumbricidae > Aporrectodea > Aporrectodea caliginosa. The sequence goes on along the minus strand of JACEVL010000853.1, from coordinate 418,799 downwards.
CCCCGAATTTTACGTCTCTTAAGGCTAAAAGAGAGCCGTTACAGCTGACACACTGAAGACGTCTTTCAAAGTAACTGCCGAAACAATTAAGTTGTGTGCCGTGTATACCATAGTTATTTAATTTATTAAGTAGGATACCCTGATCGACAGTGTCAAAGGCCTTAGCCAAGTCGATGAAAATGCCTAGGGAATATTCATTGTTTTCAATCGCATTTGAGATCTTGTCCTGCATACTTAGCAAGGACATGTACGGGGAGTGTCCGGATTGGAAGCCATGCTGGGAGCGGAATATGATATTAGTTTTTTTTAACGTAATTGTAAAGCCGGTCATACATTATTTTTTTAAGTATTTTGAGAAGTAGGGAAGAATAGATATGGGCCTATAATGAGTCAGATCATCCTTTTCACCTCTTTTATGTACAGGCACGACCTTCGCTATTTTCAAGACCTGAGGAAATATACCTGTGGAGAAAGAACAATTTATTATTTCAGCTAACGGTTGTGCAACAGTGTCTAGGTTGGGATTAGCAATGAATGGGTCGATGTCATCCACACCCTTACCATGAGTTACACGAATTGAGCGGCTCAGGCTCAGAATTTCTTCGGAAGAGGTTGTGTTAAGTCCAAAGGATTGTGAGAGAGGGAGTTTCATATATTGCCTAAAATGAGCCTGGGGATTCAGGAATTCTCTCAGCGAGAGACTGTGCAATATTCACGAAGTAGTTATTAAATTTATTCGCCATGGTTTCAGCATCATAGATCTTAGCACCATTAACCTTGAGCGAATCGATCTTAGAATCGTGCTTACTGCTCCCCCATTTTCACCATAGATCGTATTAGGCCCCAAGTTTTTTTAAGATCGTTACTGTGTTCACAAAATTCTGTGGCATAATAGTTTCTTTCTGCTTAGATCCGGGATGTCTTGAATTTATTCCGATAGATTGTAAATTTATATTTTTTTGGCTTAAATTTGGATTTCTAATAAATTTTAAATATAACTGAGCTTTTTTCTTACTCGTTTAAGTAAACCCCAGTCCCCACGTCATCCAAGGTTGCTTTAAAAAAGATTTACCCGGCACTTGTTTAAAGTTAGTGGAAAGGATTTATCATAGTTTTATATTGTGTTATAAATAAGTCGTAGGCCTATCTACATCTTTCTCCTCGCATAATTGAGTAACTAAGGACCAATTTTGATTAGAGAGGGATTCCCGACAAATTTTCATATTCGCATCAGTTAAAGTTCTGGTGTCGCTGAAAATGACGTTCCCAGGCTTTGACTGTTCAAAGTCGAGGCGAACCAATATGGGGAGGTGATCTGAGATGTCCAAGGCAATAATTGCGGAGCCAATTATTTTTGACCAGGCATTAGTAAATAGATTATCAATTAGTGTCGAAGAGCTGGTCGTAATTCTAGTCGGTTTAGTTATTGCAGGCAAAAAATGATAAGCAGATAGACAGTTATAGAATGCATTCGTTGCTACATGATCATTAACTTTCAGAAGATCTACATTAAAGTCTCCTACTAGTACAATGTCTTTATTCCTGCTAGATGTTTCGGAGAGTATGGTCTCTAACTCTTCATTGAATTCATCAAGGTTCTGACCAGGAGGTCTATAGATCGTACCCAGTGTGAATGATCCCCTCTTTATGGGAACACGAATAAATAGTTCTTATTATGTAGAACAAGGGCAGCCTTGTGGAGCAGCATGTTTAAATTTATCTTCGGGGAAGTTATATCTTTGAAACGAGATTCCCTGTTTCATTAGCAATCCGACACCTCCTCCTTGAGCGCTGTTTCTCGGTTGTTTATGAATTGGTACCCGGGTCCCGGGTTTGCTAACAAGGTCTTCAGAATCAGTCTTCAGCCAGGTATCCGAAAAGGCCAGTGGATACTGGTAGTTGTTGAAGCAGGCCCTGTATTTCTGTCAAATTGCTTAATACGCTTCTACAATTAATATGCATAATTGAGAAGGAAGGACCACTAGAACGGAACTTTGGTACAAGGGAGGATGGGGCTACGTATAGGTGCTATTAATTGCTATGCTAGTCAAGTAATTTTGGTCCGGGTCAATATCTTCATTGTTCAGTAGGGAGCGGCTACCAGTGTCTTCAGGGAACAAGTTTAAATTTAGATCATTGCCATATTGTAGACAGAGTGGGCACCAAAATAATCAACGTTAGTCGTACATTCTATAAAGTATGGTTAAATGGAAAGACATCCATAGTACAGTGCATACAAAACCACGTGTCCTTTGTTGCGAAATTGTTTGTTGCTAATTTACAACACCTAAAGTGAAATACTGTATTGCACACCAAACAAGAGATCGACTTAGGCACATCGGTTACAGGTACAAGTGGTATCAAGTTCGTCCAAGGCACACTAGTGTATGTTTCTGTGACTGCGTTCAGTACACCGTTCTCCTCACAGGAACACGCTGTTATAAAACAGCTCATTGGGTTCTTGAGCTGTTCTTGAGCTTAAATCGACCTTAAACTGTTACTCTTTGAATCAACAGAAATCTTTGCTCATACAACTTCCAGAGCTTGCGAACGCCCGAATTCAATGAGCATTCTGAGCGGTCATTCTAGGCTTTTCCCGAATTACCAGAGCAGCGACTATTGTTGCTTTGGTAGCCTCATACACTGTTTGTCCATTTTGGTAAAGAAAGATGAAATTCCTCAGGATTGCCCCATTTGATGGGAGTCCAGAGTCTTCTTATCATGTGGAACAAAGGGCAAACTTGTGGAGCAGCATGTTTCGAAAAAATTTCATAATTATAAGTTTGGACCACCCTATTGGTCGGTTAAGTCTAGGGGCCCGATCTTGTTCATCAGCGAAGAATTGCATTGAACTGTTTTATTTACAGAACAGATATAACGGATACAATCACGGTCAGCATGTACACTGCAACAGAAGCCAAGGAAAGCGAATAGCTTATATTAACGTCGACCCCTTTATTCATACATGTACTAGTTACTTAGTAGAACTTAAATGATAGTAACAGAAAGAATAAAAGTGCAAAAATGCGAGTAATTATAATAATAATAATAATAATAATAATAATAATAATAATAATAATAATAATAATAATAATAATAATAATCATTATTATTATGAATTCTGGGATGGCCCTTGTTCAAGGTGGCGGCCACCATGCTCTGGCGTTGTGGTTTGTTTTAAAGTAGTTTTCGTACTTTTCCAGTTCAATTTCTCGACGTTTCTCCGGACTGCATTCTCGTTTTTCTGCATAGGTCGGTTTTTGTTTAGCAGCTAGCTTTTCATGCTGTTTTCTTGCTGTGTTGGGGGTCGAGTACATAGCGGGCTGGTTGTCGAGATCATTGCACCCCCCCGGGGTGGAGCTCGAATATGACGCCCTCAGACAGTTCGCCCGCATTGATCCGGGCTCCGCCATGCTACTGGGTGCGCCGATCTTAGCTTCGGACGCCCTTCGTGTGGCTCTGGAGGAGCGTGAGGAGGAGTTGGGCCGGGCCCTTGACCGGCTGGCTCTGATAGGTAGACAAGACGCCATGTTACTCTTGCGATACTCTTTGGGATCATCAAAGCTGCTGTACACCATGAGATGCTTCCCCCATGTGACGGCCACCCGGGCCTGGAGTCCTATGATCGCCGCCTTCACAACGGATTAGAAGCGATTCTTAATATCAAGTTTACAGTATCTCAGTGGCGACAGGCGACTCTCCTCATCAAGACGGGTGGTTTGGGCGTTCGTATGGTGTCCTCGCTGGCACTTCCCGCCTTTTTGGCCTCGGCCGCGGGCACCCTCGAACTTCAGTCGTCCATCCTTGGAGAGCTCTCCACAACGGCATACATCCGCTTCCTGTCCAGTCTGGAGGAATGGAGGAGTAGGACAGGGATCAGCGCTGACGCCTGCAAGGCGCCCCGCTCCCAGGCCGGATGGGACCTACCCCTCATTTTGAGGGAAGTGACCGAGGTGGAGGCAAACCTCGTGGATCCCGTGGAACGGGCGAGATGTAAGGCAGTCTCGGCGCAGCACGCAGGGGACTGGGCTAAACTCCGCCACTACCCTACCTGTGGTAGTTCCAGTCCCAAGCCTGGATAAAGGAGGAGGGCGACGCAACTCATCTTTGTTATGACATAGTGTCGTTAAACAGTAACCAAAACAAGAGAAACAGGGCTTGTTCGGATAGATTGGTTTTGGGTTAACATCGGGTTATTGATCGTTTTGGGTAAAGTGAGGTTTGGAACTCGTGAACACTTAATTGTTTAAATTTGATTTTTATTATTCTTAATTTTAATTAATATTGTTGTCAACTACGGATAACGAACATTATTCTTTATTAAGAGATAGTATTTCACGGACTATTATCAACTCTTAGCAGAAGACTTACATTCATTGTTTTAATGTAATTGTATTGTATTGTATTGTATTGTATTTGAACACTTGTTATAACGCCCCTACCAGATTGCCTATTCAGAGGCGCTCCCGACTACTGCGCGGACGCTGAATCGGAGTTTCACGCCGAAGCGCATGAGCAAATTGCGAGTGAAGGACTTGCCCAGGGTCCCTACGCGGCGGCTTTGAGGTAAGTACATGTAATTGTCACTATGTTACCGACTAATGATTACAGATTGTTTATCTTTTCATTAAATAATCAATATTGTCATCTATTGTCTCTCCTGTGAGCTTAACAACTAAGTATAGTTCCCTATAGAAGCTCTGCCTTAAATAGGGTGATAGAACTAATAATGACCATCATGTTCTACGCCGCTTGTGCCCTCAACCCCTGGAGACTACAACGCCCTTCGTCCTAGACCTCACCAATTCTCACTTCCACCTAGGGATACCAAAAGTAAATTTGTGGAAGGCAATTATATAGTGTGAGGAGGTTGATTGGAATGCGACGACAAACACCATCGTCTGTTTTGCCCATTGCTGTTCGCGCCGCAATTACGACACGAGACAAGATGCTCTTTGCAGAATAGGTGGTGCGATATCGACTTCTTGGTTTTAATGCCTATACTCTCGAATGTTGCTTGCACAATGCACAGTCATTGTACTATTGTGTGTACTTCGGACTACTATATCTCTTTATTTGTTTCCGAGAACTGGCATACAAACGGAGCATGTATATTCTCTTTGCAACTATTCTTCCAATGAGTTGCTTCGACGACGAGTAGTTTGGGAAATTTCGTATGGGACCTAGTGGGTTGTGGCAAAACTTTTTACTCGTGCAGGTATTGGCTGGGGCTGGTGGAGACATCGCTCGGATTGGTATATCGGTGTAGATCTTGTCTCGAATTTGGAGGTTTGGGTTAGAGTATCCATTGAAAACAGTTGGTGTATTGGGGCTGGTCTTGGTTATTGCTCGATATATTGGATTTGCTCCTGGTATTGGCTGGAGGTTTCGGATTTGGCCTTGGTTTTGGTTGGAACATCGGGATGGTCTTGGTTTTGCAATTAGTTTTGGTTTTGTTTTTGTTTGGTATATCGAGTTCTTGGTTTTGGTTTAAAATATATATGCCATATATTAGGGTGTTCCCATCCCTAATGGAGAATTTTCATGTATATTGTTTCTAATTCTCCAACCAACCATTTGGTGATGGCTTATATTGAGACTCTATAGCCAAAATATTTTGAAGATTGAACAATATTTAGGACTTGCACAAACCAGTTGAAATTCTGTAAAAGTGCATTTTTTCCCTTTTTAACCAATTATTCTTAAATTATGCATTGGTGCAGTTTTAGCAAATCAGCAAATGTTTCAAGACCACCTGGATGAATAGTTTAACAGTGCTCCCTAATAAAAATTGAGCAAGAGCATTTGTTTTTGGAGGCACAGCGAGAAAATCGTCGGAGAGGAACGATAGCCACAGTAGATAGAAACCTCACACTCAAGAAAAATGCGTGTTGAGGCTTAACACAACTGCAGGAAATCATTCAGTGGAGACAAAACACGCAGAACTTTGTGACATCATCACTACCACCAGAGCTGAAATTCATGAAGGTTATGATTATTGTGATGGATTATTGTCGGACAGCAACAGGATTACCTTGTCACCTGATCCTGAGGAAGATCCGTGAACTTCGAAGCCGAGAGTGATATATAGGCACAGTGAATATGATCACTCCTGAAGTGGATGCAGTACTAGATCGAATAAAAAGAAGGGGAAAGAAGGCTGCTCAAATATTTCTGAAATGGCTTCATCAGGACAGATCCAGGATGATCCGAGTTCCAACATTTAACACGCCGCACCATGTCTAAGAGATCAGGCTGGAGAGGATTATTTGCATCTATTATGTCTCAAAGTCTCCTGCAATAGAACTGTTTGACCATTTAAAAGATTTCTAGCAAAGAATAGATCAAGCTTCTTTTCTCATTCATTCTGGAGATTTTTCCACAGCCCTTGACGATGAAAAGTATGGCATCCATTATCGCTCCATAGAAAACAGTGTCATAGGGTTTGGAGTAGCACAGCTGGAAACATTCCAAACGCCAGATGACTATTGTGAACTGCTGGAGCTGTCGATTGCTTTCTTTAATGGAACGTCTCACAGTGGAATTCATTTCTGAAATCCCGCAGCAATTCACCGTGCCCGCTGGATGGCCAGAACCATGGACTCCATGATACTGTGACTATTCCGCAAACAGTATGAACCATTGCATCTAGATTCCTCCGAATCCCGGAAGTCGTGTGGTTCATGATATCGCGTAGAAATAAGGAAGCATCTCAGTGAGGTCTGTCTCTTATTGACTGCTGTGCAATGTGTATGTCAGATACAGGGCCCAGAGACCATCATCTGCAGCTGGTTCAAGAAATTATCTGTCCCCTTACTTTTTAGTCTGCCGGCATACCTTAACATGGTGGTCGCAGAAGCTGCCACCACAGCATTTGGTCGCCAATTGATTATGATACCTGTGTGAGCTACTGATAGGATTTTGATTCTTCAACGATAATGTGTCAGTGGAAGAGAAGAAATTACTGGTCATGTCTCTAAGAGATACTGAGTGGTACGATGAACCTCCAAAATGGATTCACTATTAGTCAATCTAGAAACAAAGATACTACATGACTACGTCATGTACACGGCGTTTTATAAGATCCTGGGTGAGGAATTCTTGCAAATTGACTCCAGCGAATGGCTAATCATATCTAAAGGACAGATGGTTGCCACCTCTGTGAAGTTAGTGAACGATCTTGCAGAACGGGAGTTGCCTTGATTCAAGAATTCAATTCCTCGTTGACACGAGGAACAAAAACATATGAAAGTAGTTAAGGGCACTAGAAACAAGTTCAGTGTGCCAGTAAGGGAAGCAGCTATCAAGAACTCCAGATAAACCGGCAACATGAGCTATTGATGGATTTGTGGTAACTGCATTTTTACTTTAAATATAGGGCCTAATGTTTTGTATAGCGTTCGCCGTTCATTGCATTCAGTAGATCCTACATTGCTACATTGCTACAATGCAGCTCTAGTGTTTTAATGATTGTACTGAATGACTATTTTACGTACTTTGCACTGCTACTCTATTACTACACATTGCAGTTTACATTTTTCATGCACACTATTTAATGTGTTTGATATTTAGTATTTACTATTACACTTGACGATTTTACTGAAATACCAAAATTATAACAGATTTTGATTGGTTTGTGCAAGTCTTAAATATTATTTTATCACGCTAAATATTTTACTCGTTACTCTCTCTATTATCACGCAATGATGGGTTGGAGAATAACTTTCTAACACTTTCATGTTTTAGCAACGCCCTACCATATATATATATATAATATATATATATATATATATATATTTAGGGTGTGTTTAAAAATTGAAGTTTCTAAATTACTATCGGCCTTGCTGTTTCTGTGTTCCACCTTGAGAAACATTGTCATTTGCCAAATTAGATGAAAATCGGAATATATTTAGAAACTTGCGCAAAGTCCCGGAAGAATTATCACTTAGAAACTAAATGTAATAGGCCTACATTGTCAATTTCCAAGGATAAAAAACAAATTTCAACACTTAAACATAAAACTAGAAGGCAAATCAAAGGAAATACTGTCAGTTATTTGTAATTTACTTATTTATTCCCTTTAGTGTCTTTGAATATTTGTTTCGATGGTACTCGCCATTTGTAGAACAAATTGTTTCTGTTCTTCATTTCGAAACAGGGCTTAATTGTAGGACTGAATGAGGGTCACTCCTTTCTCCGCCAAATCATTCGTCACTTTTAGGGCGAATATGATATCTTTTGCCTCACCATATGATTGTTCTGACTCCCATTGTTGCTGGTCTTGACCAGGAAGAGTCATCCAATCCAAGGATCTGGGATATTTTGGTGGTAGAAGTGGTGAAGAAATCGAGTAGTGCTTTTATAGGTGGAAGGAGGCCTCGTCGGACGTACATCGGATTGTTGCGCATGTTGTAGACCGTGCATGCGCTTTTTTCGTCGACTGTGACTGAATCGTCACAAAGGTGTAGGGAGAATGCAGGTTGACCTGTGAGATTTCCTTGTCTGTGTAAGTATGGATTTTCTTCAAGAATTGAAGATCGTTCATTAGGGTTTCGTTGAACTAGTAGGCCTACTTCACATAAGTTGTATAATATATATATATATATATATATATATATATAAAATATGTTCGAATTCTGTTAGGCGGCCAATGCAACAGTATATACATGTTTTAGTTGAATGGGCGGCTAGCGAACTTGGTCTTATGTAAACACTAGCATTTATACGCGGCTTTGCCCGGGTTTTCCCCACGTGTAATTTTTTAACGACTACAAATAAAGGCTACTTACTTACTTACTATATATGCTGAAGGGCTTCAAATATTCTAAATGTCCACTGATCTGAATGGAAACGATATTTAGAGGTGAAATAGTTTTCCCCGTGTATTTGAATTTAATAACCTGCTGCCCCGTTTAGCATTTGAATTTAATGTGTTTTTGGTAAGCGAATTCGCATTTGAATTTAATGTCCGCTTACTGCGCCACCTATCGAACGTTCTTCCGTGTAGCTCTAGCGTAATCCATCATTGCCGCTCATTGCCGCTTGATGGTTTTGAAACTCAACTAAAAATGTCCATATATCGGAACTGAAATTAAATTTTGAACTGAAAATAGTTGGGATCAGAACGTTCGTTAAAACTTTTGCATCGCCAAAGTGTTGCATTGGCGAGTTTTTAGTTGACATGACCTAGAAAATCGCCCGTCGAAATTTCTTATTGGTTGCCAGAAAACGGGCTTCACCTAGATTTTAAGGCGTTTGAATAGCCTAAATGACCACGTCGAAATAAAAAATTTCCGTATATCGGAATTTAAAGTAAATGATGAGTTTCAAATAGTACCGCACGGGTTATCTCTGCCTTATAGGCCTATATAGGCTTATTATTTGTTCCCGGACTAAATATAATAGTAGACGAAGCTCGGCCGTTCTTCTAATACCTCTGAGCTCTCTCTGTCTCTTATTGTGGAGTTTTGGTGTTCCATTAGTGATCGTAATTTTTCGGAGCGATTCCCGCGTGTTATGTCATAATATTATGTGCCTGATTTGCATATTTATCCTCGCGTGACGTAAGCAAAACTCTCTTACGTCACGCCGCTCACGCGACGCTAAAATATGCAATTTAATGGCCGCCGTTAGGCCTATTGGTATTACGTTACTTCATCATTTCGAAGTTTAAAATGTCCAAATTTCAGCGTTTAAATTAAATTGCGAGCTGAAAATAGTCGCGTTTACCTACACATACTTTTTTTGAAGGGTTTGTAAATATTTTAATAACGCTACAATATTACGTTTCGGAGCCTTTAGCTGCGTCACGGAAGGACAACTCAAGATTGACAGAAGGTTGTTCTCAGCACGGGCTAATAGCGCGCGAAAGATTGAAATTGCTGATGACAGTCGATTTTAATTACACGGTTGACCAAGTTGGTGACAATAGCGTATATTAGTTTAGTTAGTGACATGATAGCCGTTTGTGCTTAAGAAACTTGCTGCTGATGGAGTTAATCTACGTTTGAACGGCCTCCTGTCGAAATTTCTTTCAATCGAAAGTGCGTACAAAAACCATGTCTGACAACTGAGAAAATTGAGATTTTCTAGAGGATTTTCTGAGAAAACGTGTCTACAATGGGAGTTGCACACTTACATTATTATATGGCGCTAAATTGTAAGTAACTAAGCAATCTTCAAAATGTTCCAATACTTCCACACTGGACAAAAACGGGTTATTGATACAGATAATCATACAAAGGCAGAGAACTTTTTGAGTTTACCTAATCTGTTTCTGCAGTATACCTCTTCATCCATCTCTTCATAAGTTGAATTTGTCTGACCATTCCATTGTCTCAACCAGATCCAGAAAGCGTTTGAGCTAATGCCAGGTATAAAATTCCAAGCACTATTTCCGTTATGACCATACTCCATGGCAGACATCCAAGTGGAATCGTCAAAACCAATCTGCTCCCAACCGATCTGACTGACGTTTGAACATTTCCAAGAAGAATTGGTCAGAACATATTCATCATCTGTTGACGTCAGAATACCCGCCTCTCGCCGAAGAGGGTCATTTCTTCCATGAATCGCTATTAATATCGTATTACAAGGAAGTTTGACAACGTCTGGTGTATAAGTGAGGTCGGCATTTGGAAGGCCAGTTATCTCAATGCCATCGAAGTAAAGTATCAAATGGTCATCGACCGTAACTGTTAGATTGCGTTCTGGACAGGAGACATCAGCAACAGATGTCGCTGCTTCCAATTCGACAACAGAGAGAAGAAGGACAACTGAAGAAAATAAAACATTTGTTACATCAAACCAAATACACCAATTACACCAAGAGAGAAAGGCTCAACAAAATGCTAAGGTAATGGTGCAATATTATCTTCTCTTTAACTTGCCAATTCAGGAACTTTGATTGCCCTGTGCTTTGCAAAAGAACAAGTTACGGCATAATAGGTTTTGAGTGATAACCGTTTAAAAATTCGTTTCTTGTATAGTTGATATAGTGCCTCTTTCTGACCTACAGGGTTGGGCAATATTACCATACCTATATTCAACATCCTGGCGCAGATTGGTATGAGGGAGGCTCTAGATGGTCATGGCGGTGGAACTTACATAGAAAAAATAATTGCTAATCTGCGATATGCCTTGTGCATTGTGCTGTTGGCGAGTTCAGAGGACAAGCTGTGCAGGAGATGGTGAATCGTTTGTACCCAGCAGGCAGTAGACAGGGACTTTTGATCAGTGTTGACAAGACCAAGACTATGGTAATTAATGGTAGGCCCAAACACTTGTGACATAAGAGTACAAGGCTGGAGCAGATTGACACACTTCCATATTTTGTCTCACTTAGAACTAGAATCCAGGACACTGGCATCAAGACTGGGATTTCCGTCTATTCCTAAGCGAATTATCGACAGACAGTCCCTCAAGCCATTCATTCATTCATTCATTCATTCATTCATTCATTCATTCATTCATTCATTCATTCATTCATTCTGGAGATTTATATAATAGCGCACCGTCAAGAAATCTACCCAGGAGCGCTCCCAGCCCAGCTACGGCAAAATAAAAAAGACTTGAGTGATTTATAAAACTGTGCCTCTCAAAGTCTGCTTTGAGAGGCACAGAGAGGCATCACAGCAGGGACGTCTTTTCAGTTTTCTTCAGTAGGACAAAACATTTTTCTGGGGAAAAACTTGGCTATCTTGTTAAGTTTTATATTTCGTCTACATGTGCAGAACTGCAATCAAGATGTGTGCATATTGTCACTTAATATAAATTTGGATTTTATGAATTTATTTATACTTGCAAGAAATGTGAAAAATCAGAGGATTTTCCCTCCCCACCAATGATGTCCCTGCAGGACAGACGCTCAACAAACCGCCAGCACACCGATACGACACGTAGCATACAACCTAGCGTACACTTGAAGCCAGCCGAAATCCAGTGAATAGCCGGCCCAGGGCTGCCATGGGCTTGCGGTTCGCGAGATCCTGCATCTACTCCATCCCCTTCGTCGCCATCGGCTCAGAGACGGAAAATCAGAACCTCAAAGGGCCGGGTGGAATCGAAACCGATTCATCCCGTTTGATGACAGAGAGACACAGAGATCAAAGGACGGCAAACGAACACAGATTGTGACTAAGAGCTCAGGCAGATTCAGAGTCTGCATTTTCTGACGTTAACTTCTATACAAGAATTCTGATAGATACGAAACTATTGACTTGTCTTTATTTAGGCTGTACATACTTCGTATGTAAATTAAAAGTTTATTTATCTCTACGGGTTCGAGATAGTATTGTGGCACTATAGCGGCCAGGACCGGATTGAGAGGGACTCGACACCTGGCTCACTTACAGGCAAGGACACTGGAAATCAGAACAGGCTTTCCTCTGTATTTCTAAATGGATTCGCAACACAGTCCCTTAAGTCGTCGACTTTTAGAGGAAAAGAGATGCTTCAAGTGTTACTGATTCAGTTTGACCTTAGGGGGCCGTGGCGCATTGGATAACATCTGGCACAGAGACCGAGAGGAACCGAGTTCGAGCCCCCGTTGGGCGGATATGCTTTGTAGGCTGCTATTAGCGCCGTTGTATTGCAAGCTGTCTGTTCTGTTAGTAGTTAAGATTTCAATTGCATAACATGTAAATGTACAGTGCAATGCGTTTGTCAAGCGCTTATTAAAGAAAAGATATTATTATTATTATTATTATTATTATTATTATTATTATTATTATTATTATTATTATTATTATTATTATTATTATTATTATTATTATTATTATTATTATTATCGTAGGGTCTATTATCTTGCCACAAATAGTATAGAAAAGCCTAAGTAGTTGGACACAGCTTAGCCGAGTTCGGTTGGACGCAAATTAACTCAAGGGTAAGGAAGAATATAACGCATGAAATTAATTTAATAGTTCGCATACATATTCCGTGGTTACAGATTACAACTTTTCAGCTGCCTATCATTAACATTTGATTTCAATTATTCAATTAAATAAACCAACCTCCTAATATGCAAAATGACGCCATTGTGTTGTCCTTGTTGAATATCGATTCTTATTTGCAGATCGACGGTCTGCGTTAGTTTAAGAAAGAAATAGAGGCCGATAGCATCGCTATCATCTACAGAACGTAGGTCAATTCTGATTAATGAACCTAATTAATAACACATTGATAACCTGTATTTACATAGAGCATAATCTATTTCAGTCACAGTCACTTAAAGTCACCTGATTTCATTTTGTGATCGTTAAACATTAACATGGTCAACGATAAGGAAGTAGGTCGATGTAGTCGAAAATAAGAGGAAGCCAATCAATCAATTGTCGTTCATTGAAATAAGCTGACAAGTACCCAAATTTACATTGTCACAGGTGATGCTTAAAGATTAAATTAAGTCAATCGACAATTCGACATGTTATACATAATTGCTGGGTGATTAGGTTTGTGATTATGGGGATTTAATCAATATAACGTTATTATATAATACATTAGATATAAAATTGCAGTTATCTTTGTTAGGGTGGAATTAGCCGTGGGGACGAGGGCGAAGCGAATAACTCGTAGGACGAATCGGAGGGAACAGTGGGTAAAGTAAATGATGTTTGTTGGAGGAAATGGCCCCTAGCAACCGTCTGTCGGCCTATAGCGACGCACTGACGCACTCTTGGCCTGAGGGTTCAGAAATATTCGATTGTGCAACTTCCTTCAATGCAGCTGTCGAAAGGCCATGTGACCTAAGCCCATTCAGTTAATACATTGAGGAGGAGCAGGCTCCGAGGAAGGCGCCAATGTGTGAAGTCATTCTGAGTCTTGTCTTAATGTCACTCGATGAACTGCAGCACTGATTCCACCCGTTCGGCTTCAGGTATTAACGGTGGAATGGAGGACCTCATTTCGCCTCTTCTAGATACAGCCATCTCTCGCGTCTTGTCGGTGTTAAGACGTAGATTGTTCGTCTCAGCCCAGCCCAAAATATTACCAAAATCTTCAGTAACAGTGTTTTGGTGTGATGAACCAACTAATAAATATGTAGCACCTGCATATTTATCTAGAAGATTGAAGTTGTATTTAGGATGAAGGTCGGATGCGCTCACCACATAGGAGGCCGGGCCTACCGCAGACTCTGCCAGACGCTGCCGTTAAGTTAACTTAATGTATGCTACTTCAGGTGCAACTTCGTTATAGTCATTAACATGAGCTCTTTTTGTGAAAATAGCTGACCATTTAATTGCATACCGAGTTGGGTATGTCCAAAGCTGCGTGCTTCTTGGCAAGTGATGAATGGTGGGCAGAGTCAATTGCCTTTGAAAAATCCATGAAGATGACTCGTATGACCATCACATAGTCTGAAGCAATGTTGTTATGTTTTGCAGTAATGCTATAATGGCTGCAGAGGTAGTTCCGGTAGGGTAGAAGCCAAACTGATCTTCTAACTTGTCCGAGAAATTGAAAAACCACTAGACACCACTTTTGACAGTACTGGGTTACCTATGTCCTGTTATACTTAGAGCATTATACAGACCATGTATTGACAAGTATGTTTTTCCAGAAAACCCACGTCAGTTTAGAGTAACAATGAGAAGAAAATCTAGCGTTCATGTAAAAACAGCCAGAGTCCAGGAATTCAGTATTTCTTCCATTAATGATGAAAGAAGAGGCAAATTTTGGTGGGCTAGGCATGTCATTCCAGAGCAACAGCGCGTGACGTTTTTCAGCAGCATAACTACACATGTATATAAAGGTCCGATCGGCTCGCGAAGCTTTCTTCCGCCCGCGAACGTTCCCTTCTGCGGGATGCCCTCTGTCAGTCCTGAGTCCGATCTCCAGTGAGAAAAAACCAGACTCCGTTCATTTGGCTTGGGACGCGCCAGCAGTTCGCTAAGATTGTCCTTGAGGCTTTTGCCCAGGAGTTCCTCCAGTTTGCCTTCTCATCCTCTGTCCGGGACCTTTGTGTCACATTGGACCAAGAACTAACCTTCACGCGGCATATGTAACTGTTATGCCGCGATTGTTACTACCAGTTGCGTCAGCTTAGAGTGGTCTTCAGTTCTTTAACCTCTAATGCTGCACTAAAGCTTATCCACTCTTTTCTTGTTTTCTGTCTCTGTCTCGATTATTGTAGGGCCATCTATGTGGGTCTTCTGGCGGCTCGGGTGGGTGTTTGGAACGTTGGATCGGGTCTTGCGCGCGGCGGCACGTCTTGTTTTCCTCATCACAAGATGTAACTGAATATATGCGGGATGTCTTGTATTGGATCCCTTCCCCGCAGCGGATCACTTACCGATCTTGCCTTGGTTTGGCGCTACCTCGCAGGCGTGGACCCTGTTTACTTACAGGAGCTCTGCTGTTCCACCCTGAGTGTCTCCGCTCCTCTAAGCAGGCTGAGCTTCTTGTTACCCGGTCACGAACAACTATTATGCAGCGCCGTGCCTTTTCTGTTGCTGGCCCTGCAATCTGGAATGGGCTGCTTGTGGATCTACGCCTAATGCATAGAGCCTTTGCGGTCACGTTCTACTCTACTCTAGTCTTAAGACTGTTCTCTTTTGCCGAGGTTGGCTCGGGAGCTCTTCTGAGTAGACAATCTTGAAGGGGCGCTATTTAAATCAATGAAATGAAATGAAATTTATTGAAATTAAGCATAACGGTAGCATATAATTTCTAAATGTTTCTGTTAAAATAATGATACAGTATAAGTATTAAGTATAGGTAATAGGGTTATCCCGTAGTTTACGTTGCCAAATTATTTTAATGTCTTCAATGCCGTACTTGACGTTGGTAAGTAAGCACTCTTCCATTGTCCATGATAACGTTCATCAATCCAGCTTCCATTTCGTCAAAAATTATTTACATCAATCGAACTTCCCTTTAATAACAAAATTACTTTAATCAATCGAACTTCTATTTAAGCAAAAAAATAATTTTTCATTAATCCAGCTTCCATTTAAAGTGCAATATGAAATAATTTGACAACGTAAACTACAGTTTAACCAATATTAGATTACATTCTATGTGATTAGTAGGTGTCTTGGGTAGTTTTAGTTCTGCTTTGAAGCAACATATCCTTTTGTCCGGCAGTACAGAACCAGAAAGTAATGAAAATTTATAAGGATTAGCAAACTACAATATTTGTTTAAAAGTTTCCCCAAATTTTGAATGTACAAGCACAGCTATTAAAATATGAAACAAAATCTTTGATATAAACTACAAATTTTATAGCCATTCGTCATTTGTTTAGTCTGTATACAGAGTAACTCTTAATTGAAACTAAATAATTAGTCCTGTTATTGCTCAAAATAACTGGAGGGGTATGGTAATGGTAACACTCTGGCACGAAGAGCAGAAGATCAGCATGGACACGGAATCGATTCCCGCTACCCTCCCAAAGGCCTTTCTTTCGCTAGGTGGCGTTGGTAAAATGAGCAATTGGACAGATGGGCGCATTGCGTGGCTGCCATTCAGTCAAATTCGACTCCTGTAATAACTTGTGATAATCCTTTCATACTATGACTTGTAATCATACTGCGTTCATGTCTGTTTTAATTAAAAACGAAGATGATTATTATTGAATTGTGTTGCTCAGATTTATACTGGTTCTAAGTCATTGCAACTTTTTCCTAAATAATTCAGAGTTGCACATAAAATGCATCAAAATGAAACCAGATAATGCTGTGTTGTTTTGAACTAGTGCTCCTCTCCACAGAACTGAGTTTAAACTTTTCTAATCATGTGCAAATGTTTCTCTGTGCTCAGATGAGCTAGGTCTGAGATCTTTGTGTCACTTCTCCCATAAAGGGTAACAACGGCTTAAGAACTCCTCTGCTTTATTTGGCCAATGGTTGAAACACATCTTCTGTGATGATAAGTTGCTTTTGTTGGCACTTAATGCAACGTGATTTCCAGAAATTTTCATTGCATAAACTATCCAGAATGCACCTTTGAAAAGCATCACATTAAGTATTTATTGTCACTGTACATCATGCCAGCTATAAATGATCGCTGAATCAGTATGAAATAGTGCTTATTTGTAATTAAATGATCCTCACACAACGGGATAAATTATTGATACAAATTGACACAATGTCAAATTTGTCTTGCTGACGATGGAAAGCGGTTAGAAGATGATGAATAAATAAACCTTTGGCCACCTCTTAACGGACAGAGCTACACGAGGATGTCCATCAATCATAACTGGAAAAATCTGCAGACTGATTTTTGCACTGACCTAGTCGAGGCAACTCATGTAAACTGCTGTCATGCAGCCACCTCTTTGATTGGCATCATCAAGTTCCTATACTTGCATTTGATTAAGTCCTGTGATGGTACTACACGTATTTTAAATTAGCTCGCAAAGCCCTGGACTTAACGGCTTTAACAGACGTTCATACATGTATGATCAAGCGGCAACCAGCTACTGTTGAGATTGACATGAACAAATCCGCCATCCATGTTTGTTATAGTTCGTCTTCCATATACAACTTCCAGTGTAAATCACCGGGTAAATAAAACACTTAAGGACAACCACAAACAATGCTACAAACCCAGTTCAAGCCTAGTTGTGAACTAATTGAGCTGATTTCAATGTTCGTGGAAGTAGAGAGTTAAGCGGGCTGAGTTTGGCAATGTTTTCAAACTTCAAAGTTATAACACTTGCATTCTAGTGCAGACTAGTACAAATGAACTTTGTATACTGAACAGATGCAAGAGGCTCTGGCTTGTTTTGCATGCACAACTAACAGTAAGTGTCTGTCAAAAAACAATCTCCAAGGCATCCAAATATTCTGATCAGCTTCATGCTTTGAAAGTAAATTCCAGTCAAGTCTTGAACTGAGCAGAATCCCTTGATTTCTTAGGTCAGCCACAAAAACACGGTCGACAGCATCTAACGCCAGGTGGCATGGCAAACCAAAATGCTGTCATGGATTTTGAGGAAAGAAACCTTTCATCAATTTTATTTAGTTTAATGGATCTTCAGAAGTACATCTTTGAACGTTATATTTCCACAATTTGTCCTGGTCCTTTATAGCTGATTATGATATTGCATCTGGAGTTTTCAGCTGCATGAAACTGAAAGATGATAAAAAAATCTGGCAGTTGCAAAAGATTATCCACAAATGAATCCTCTTTGTAGAATTCAAGTCTGCAATTCTGATTAAAGTTTGTATCCTTAAACGACTCGTTATCAACGTCAGGATCACAATCATCATCTTCTCTATTAACTGCATCAGTGAACTGTTGCAGCATCATTAGAGATCCACCCTTGCAAACTGAGAGTGTATAAGGCCAAATGATGCAGGGCATTCACTCTGTGGTTTCATCATCTGTTCAAGTTGTTATAGAGTTGAGCATTTATGAGTAGTATTAGTCAACATAGATATTAGTATTTTTAAAGTTGCCTATTATTATGTTATTACATAGAAATATTTGCGTGTGCACGCGCATATATCCTGTAACCTCTGAACCCTCGTCGGCGGAGTGAGTCTCTATTTACCCCACCCTCGTCTGACGCGAAGCCGAGTGATATCATCTTCTTCTTCATACAACCCGGACGAGCTCTAGTTTCAAAAAGAAAAAAAAGACTGTACAGGACGACGGGACAACAAGCTGGAGGACTGGGAGAAGGGGAGTCGAAACTTGTGCGTTACAACGGAGAGTCAAGGAAGGGCTTGTTCGGAAAACTGCATGGAGAGTGGAGGCTCGGAGAGAAAAACGGACATGGAGTTAAGCTCGAAGCCGTTCGGACGACTAGTTACGAAGTCCATAGGCCAACCCGAAGCGACGCGCCGAGGTGTCGTGCAACCACTCCAGATCGGTTCTGACGGAAGTTGGGTCTTATCTATCTTCACATGTTGCCGTGCTCTGTTCGTCGAACGAATCTTCAATCTATACCTACCAGCACTACGCTACAGAAGCTGTGCCACTATCGTCTACCCAGATCTGTCTCATCGCCCTCCTCACGCGCCACTCCTCCGCGACCCTGGGCCACGGTATTATTGTATTGCATTATATATAATAATGTGACGTTTAGCTGAAATTCGAATTTTTTTATTGCTAGTTCCTTTAAGGCAACGATTGGATAAACTTTACTTCCATTCATTCTGTGAACTACCACCACGTATGATAGTCCACAGCACATCAGAGTCTAACCTCAACCTCAACTTGTGAGCGACTGCTTTATTCTCGACACTCAAATAACAAGATAATGTGTAGGCCGTACATAAAATAGAATCTTCCAATACATTGCGATTGGTCTAAATGTTAACTTCTAAATATAAAGTCCAATCAGTAGAGTCTTATCAACAAAATTCTAATATAAATTACATACATGAATATAAAACCAAAACTAGCACTCCTACTAAATCGCCAATAGGTAAGAACATAATCAATGCCTATGACACATTCATTCATTCATTCGTTCATATCGGTCTTTCTCGTATAATAGGCCTATACACGCATATGTTATGGACCATTAATTGAATATTGACTTCCATGATTGATAGAAGTTCATCCGTGTTTATTATACTACCTTGTTAGATTCTGATTGGCTACACGCAGACCCTTTACGGCCGCCTAACTACAAAGGATCATAACGAAAGTAACCTTCCACACACAATTCTTTGGCATGTCTGCTATGTAGATGCAGTCTGACTATGGCCTAGTAAAAACATGTCAGAAGGCATTTCAATGACGTCTGCAGTGATTTCGTTCTCAACTGCAAATGGCTGTTTATTTAAGACCAGTAGAATCGAGACTTGACGATCACAACGGACGAATTATAGTATTTTATTCCGTTACTGTAATTATCGACCGTATATCTAGAAAGTCAAGTCTTGACATGAAATGAAAGTCAACAACAGAATCAATCACAAAACCGTAACTAGCTTTAATGACAATAAAATCAAGTAAAACTATACCCCAGCCTGGAAATTGGATTGCAAAAACAGACTCCTCGAAAATACAATTTTGTGTGCAGGTGTTATCTAAAAGTACCAAGGACATGGTAGCCTACTAAGGTGAGAGTGGAGGGGAGGGAAAAGTCCACGAACGAGGGATCTGAACTGGTCAGCTGTTGGATGAGCAAGTCCTGAACAGGGAAAATTATTAGAGGTGATCACCATGTTGAGAACTCCACCGAGCGAATGAGTGGGCGCACCGACTATAAACGCAGTCGATCGAGTCGAGTGTATACGATCGACTTGGCTCGGACGACGACCGACTCGATCGACTTCGTGTAATATATAACTTGGTTATACTATCTCTAAGCTTATAACTTCCACTAATTAGAAAGTGCCAAGAGGTCCATTATTTTCAGTGAACTTCATATGTTTCATTTCTGTAGTCTATTAGCCAAAATTGCTGACGACTGTTGCGTTCTTATAATCCAGTATCTTAATTACTCATGTATTTTAATGGCACGCTCTTCCTGAAACTGTCAATGGTTATAACAGTTCTATTAACAACTGTAATTGCAGTTATAACTTCTTTAGCTATGATGTCTAATGTACAAAGCATCAACTGTTATTGAACTGGTAAGTAACAATTCAGGTATTATAATGACATCGTGTCTGCCTGTGGTTGACCTGTGGTTGTAAGGATTAAGCCTCGCTAAATCAGCTAGGCAGCTAGGCTACAATGGAATCTCCAATGGTACGGTACATAAATTAGTACCAGCTCAACAAATAAGATGGCAGTAGAGGACGTGTAATATATAACTTGGTTATACTATCTCTAAGCTTATAACTTCCACTAATTAGAAAGTGCCAAGAGGTCCATTATTTTCAGTGAACTTCATATGTTTCGTATGGTAGTTGTGTGCTTTTTGTTTACACCGCTATATATAAGAGGTCGTTGGTTTACACAGAATTACGTCATTATCTCATAAGTAAGGTCTGTCATTTTGTGAAGAAATAGTAAGTAAAATATTTCAGAGTCGAGTCCAGGAAACAACGATCGACTCGACTCGGCCGGGTTTACAATCGACTCGACGATTTTTCGATCGACTCGACTTGGCCGAGTTTATGATCGACTCGATCGATCGACTCGATCGGCTGCGGGGTATAGCACCGACAGACTATGGCTATACGGGCTTAACCCTAAGGCAGAGGTTCTTAACAGGTGTGTCGCGACACACTAGTGTGTCGCGAATCGACCGGCAGTGTGTCGCGTAAACATGGTGTGTCGTTGGTGTGTCGCGAAGAATTGGTGTGTCGCTAATTCTCACAGCCAGCATACGTCAGTCGTTCTACTTTAGCAGTTTAGCGGACGTAGGCTGTGAGAATTCGTAGCACTCTCTTTAGGTCTATATATTTTATTTTATCGAAATCTGTAGGCCCTAGTGGCCATGATGTGTTTACCTTATACGTATATTACTGTTACACAAACCCACTGCAGTCTGCAGTATAGGCCTATAGGCCTACACGTTTCCGACCGCGCCGATTAAAACTTGTACCAATTACCATAACATTCGAAATGGACAAATTTATCATCGGAAAACGAAAATTTAGCGAATCTAAAACTGATAACGCAAAATCAGATTTTGGTAGCAGTGAAATCATTTAAATGGAACAATCTGGTCGGAGGCGCCTCCTCGGCCTGCTCACATATTGCACTTATAAAAACTGTGGATTCTCGTTTTAATATGATCCCATGAAATATCCAGGAGCAAAAATCTCATTAGGGCCTAACTGCTAGGCCAATTAACTCAGACTTAAGCTAACGTAGAGTCGTAGAAATGACGTAAAATCTTAGAATTAGATCAGAAAAATTAGAATTTTAGAATAATTAGAAATTAGAAAGCATTCAACGTCAACATTTTCATTCACTAGAAATGTCAACAATTTAAAATTTTCAATAAATAATGACGTCATGCGTCATAGTTTCGGTATGACGTCATGCGTCATAGTTTCGGTATGACGTCATGCGTGCGCGTGGTTATTCACGCGAGTGGGTGGTTGTCCCAGATCTTTACATTTACTACTACTCATGGTCCTTCTAAGCCCTGTCGCGACCAGAAAATCCTTATCTTTTTTCTCTTACATTAATATTTTGATCAGATTTTTTCATATGAAAATACTGGTATCGGAACTATGACGGTAACACTGACACTTGTTAATTTCAGCTCTAAGCTTCTGCACCAGCAGCCCTTGTGCATTCGGAGGCACCTGCATTGAGGAACCTAACGGTGGATACCAATGCATCTGTGCGCCTGGCTACACCGGACAGAACTGCTCAGACGGTAAATTCGCACATTGCCCCTTTAGCTCCGCTCAGAATCTTATTATTATTATTGCCACTACTTACTACTATCATTATTTATTGGTAACTGTTGTAATGTAATCGAGCATTTATATCTAAGCGCATCAGTGCCTGAGTCCGCTAACAAGAAAGTCTTAAGGCGTTTTAGGATTTGAGAAGGTGAGAGTGCTAGTGACTAAGACAGAGGGACTGAGGCGGACAGTTCAAGCTGGGGGGGGCGACACGGTCAAAAAGCAATACGAGTTAGTCGTAGCAGAGCGTCTACGCGGCATAACCATGAGGCCACGAGTCGAAGATTGCAGAGAGGCCCTTGCGGGTTAAGAGAAGACCAAGGTGCATAAGGACCTCAGCTATAGAATGAAGCCACCACAACAAGTGAGATGCGCATGAGGGCGAGGATTTTAAACGGTACACGTTGCTGAATAGGGAGCCAACGAAGGGAGTCCCGAATAAAACCTGAGGTGTGAGCAAACTTTGGAAGGTCGCCTAACAGCGCCAATGACAATAGACAGAAGTTTGTGGATGTTAGTGGAAGAGAGACCAATGTGTGCAGCATTCCTGAAGTCAACTGAAGTGCAGATCAATGCGTTGACCAGAGAGTGATAGCATGCAGTGAAAGGGATCTGCAATGGAACGTAGCTTGCGCAGATGGTAGAAGCAGGATCTGGAGACGGAGTTGACCTGATCAGTAAAAGAAAGTGTGGGATCTAAAGCAATTCCTAGAACAGAGGAGGAAACTGGATGAGAGGAAATCTGAGATGGAGGGAATCAGTATCAATCTTATTAAGCTGATTATGGGACACGGTAATCGATTGGTTAGAGAGATAGTCTTGTGATGCGGAGAGTACGGGTTCGTGCCTCCCAAAGACATTTACTGTGTAAGGACCGCGTGCAAAATGTTCACGTTCATTGCTCACAAATGCTCAGAACCATTGATTGATTGATGATTGGTCATTACATAGTTGCACTTAGTTAATGCGTAATAGTAAAATAATCTACCATGTAATACGATAAGACCTGTTTTAAGCACTTCCGTACTTATGTGCAGGCCCACCGAGAGAGGGCAGGGGCAAAAGCCCAGGGGTCCGGCGACTTTTAGCAATCATCTAATGAAATATATTATAATCAGATATACAAAGTTTACGATTTTGTGCCTTTTAAAATATAATATTACGGACACGTAGCTACAATAGTTGCACATATAAATATAATTTTGTAGGGTCAAATCTGCACTATAATTCTTTCAGTTTGTTAAAAAAATCTCATAAAGTCTAAGGATAGTTAGGGAGCCGTGACTGCTCTGCCTATGGGCCCGGAATATATGTCGGCAGCCCTGCTTATGTGTCTGCTTGTTTGCCAGCCAACCTACTTACATGTATCTATGCAAAGATGGACAGAACAAAGAAACTTAGAGAAACACAACTGGAAGCAGATCTGGTCGGTTAGATTGAGATGGGCATTGTTGCTTTTCCTCACAGCAATCAACTACTGCCAGAGTGATCCTTGTACGAATGGAGGATCTTGTGAGCCTATAGTGAATGGCTACGTCTGCCAATGTCCGCCTGGATACACAGACGACCACTGCGAAGAAGGTTAATTTGACTTCTATATCAATTCAGACGAAATATTTAAACACATTTACCGTTGCCGTTTACCTTGTTACCTTGTGCTGTCAGTTCTTAGAACTCTAGCGACCTTCATGATCAAGCTTCTCCATTTCCTTCTGTCCACCGTCGCATCTCTCAGTTCTGCCAAATTCATTCCAGTTGTTTCATGTATCTCGTCCATCCACTTTTTCCTTGGTCGTTCTTGTTTTCTCCTTCCCTCTCCATATGCTAACATCATTTCCTTTCCAATCCATCTGATCGCATGACATGACCAAAGAACCTCAACTTTGCTCTTAGCACTGTTTGTTGTAGTGTCTCTTCATTCTCAATTCCGATACTCATACGCACCCAATCGTTGGTCCTTTTCTCTTTCCATGATATTCTCTGCATTGCCGTTTAGCGACAGTTAATAATTTCCTCACTACCGATATTGTGCAATTTGCCACCGCTGTCATAAATACGGCTAGAATCGTTCGTTTGCGCTCGAATATATTTCTACACCGTAATGTTGTTGGTAGTCAAGAATTTGTCTGTACTATGCAGATAGTAATTTGTTAGTAATATACTATTTCAATTTTTTAATATACATTTTCAATGTAACTTCTCTGTTCCGAGTTGTGTTACAATGTTGCAATGGATCTTAAATTTTTTGATTGAACTGATTCAAAATAAAATTGATAATTGTTATCTAGGTTTAGATGAAAAAAACAATTTTTCATATAAACCTAGATAACAAATGAGGCATCGTTTATAAATGTACTACATTAAAGCCTCGATAAGCATTGATCGTGATTTGTAGTGGTCGCAAGCCGACAAAATTTAAGTGTGCGCTGGGCTGCTAAATGCTAAACCCGGCCCTGCCGACAATCATAGTCCTCTGAAGTGTACTCATAATAATAATATCCGTAATCAGTCTCAGGACAATTTTTGTAAAACCTGAGGGATAGGGTGCCACTCAACGTAATGTAAAAAAATTGACTTCAGAATTTTCAAGGTCCCACCCCCTCATTTTGTTCTCTTTATGATGCATTGTAAGTGTGCTAAGTTTCATTGAGAAATATTAATATTTACTGGTAGCTCAATGTGCTCATATTTTTAATATTATGGTATGCACGTTTGTTGCGATTAGATGTATTTTTTTTGTTCAAAGTTTTCTCCACCAGAGTAAATTAAATCCTGAGTGAGTAACTCAGTATTGTTGTAATGTTACTGTTCACAAGAGACAGTGTTCTTGTTCATATTCTTTTCTGCTATATACTCATTATACTCTGAGCTGCATACTGATTTTGTTATTATTTGGAATAAATATAATCAATCATAGTACTGTTAATGTGTGTCTGTGCCAATAGTGCAGCATAGTTATTACTTAAATTGTGCATCACTCTAGTCTTCACTGAGGACCACAGGTGACTCATTAAAATGTAACTTTGATTATTCATTTGCTATTTAGTTCATGAGTGAGTGATGTTAGGGGTTTTGGCTTTTATTGGGAATATTACCAACAGCCAGTAACTCAGGAGTTCATGCCGGTGCCTGTGTACTTTTGAAAGTAAAGTTGGGCAATGATCTGGACAGCTTAGCTAGCAGGCATCACTTCATCGAACTAATGGTAGTAAAAGTGTTTGATACACTGAGAGGACCAATAATTAGTGGACCAAACATCCAGTTGTTTCAGAGATTTGGTGAGTAGTGGGGCTCGATTGACCGATCAGAGTACGAAAGTGTTTTGAAGGTAGATTCCATCGCATCGGCTCTAGATCTAGTTCGGGATGACCTCATACAGTTCATTCCGTGCTCAGGACCTTGCAGAGTTTCAGTTAAGGGACGATTACAGAGAGCTTCTACAACTATTTCTCGGAGCAGAGCCCGAGTCAGGCTGTGTGAATGTTCATGGTCACCCTGACCCTTCCACCGAGCTAGGTGGATGGCGTAGCTGATATACAGTTTGAACATTTTCTTTTTTCGCTCCCAATTCCGTCTGACTGCACGTGAACTGTCAGCTTTCGGTCACTTCGACACATTCGTACAGAAGGTCTATCTGAAGGTCTGGCTTACATGTGCATGTGCTTTGTCTGCTCCAAGGAATGATCTTCAGTTACTCTGTGAGTTAGACAGCTACAAGAAGACACACGATGCTGTTGCTAAAGCTGTCATAAAGTCATTCTCTGGTCACTTATGGCATGTGAGTGAAATTCTGGTCGGTCCTGCCTTCTTTGACTCTGAAGTTTCTGCCGAGATGAAATCTGTCATGGTTGCAGCGATAGTCGTCAAAACAACAGCTCATCCTTCACTACAACACTTCATCAGAAGCAGCTGTCTGACTTTGTGTGGTAACACAACAGGTAACTTTTCACAGCATTGGATATACCACAACATTTCCTAGCCTACAATCTACATGTAGATACATGGGACAGTGACAACGACTACATTGTTGCCCAACAGAAAGTGAGAAGTCTGAAAGTTGTCAATGAAACCGAGCGCGTAGTGGCTTGATCCAGAGTTTCAATGGAGTACTAACAAATCAGGAGGAACAGAAAGAGTTCTTGCTGCAAGTCGTAGAGAAACACAGACCTGACTTTCGAAATCCAAACAAGTTCACATTTACTACATGCAGCTAGTGCAGCAGCAACAACATCAGCATCCGCAGAGACAAATGATAAACATTTCTGACATTTTCTGTCATTGTTTGTGTGAAACTGATCGCACTATGTGTTGATTATTACACACAGTCACACACAATAAATTCTACAGTATTAGTACCTTTTGGAATTCTGCAGTAATTAGCAACAGCCATTGACCTCCTTTGAGCATTTTGACAAGATTTTGAGTCTTCTGACTTCTGGTGTTGAAATTGACATGCATATACGGCAATATCAGAAAAATGCCACATAATGTAAAACTTCATCAGTGTTGAGCTACCAGTAAATATTATTAGAATGCACCCAAATTTTGTGAGCATATCTAGTTTAACATTAGGAACACATTTGGTGGGTGGGAAGATGAAAATTTAAAAAAATATTTTTGAGTGGCACCCTACTGAGGGATCATATCTATCTCTGGTTAAATAATAATAATAATAATAATAATAATAATAATAATAATAATAATAATAATAATAATAATAATAATAATAATAATAATAATAATAATAATAATAAGCTGGTTAAAATAATAATAGCTGGGTCTTCTTTCATCACTTTTTACTCTCTAGTAGCATCTCTACATTTTTCTCTCACCTTAAAACCTTCCTTTTTCTTCGGAGTACGTCGCACTGGAAACGCTTCTGAAAGGCTTTTGCTATGAGAAGAGCTTTATAAATGATCAAATACAATACAATACAATACAATACAATTCTTTCGTGGGTTCGAATTCTCATACTGAGGTATGAATTATAGAATGTCCGGTTAGTTTACTTGCTTGTTTACTGTTTAACGACCACTGTGTGGTAACAAAGGCCATTAACGTCGCCCTCCTCCTTTATCCAGACTTGGGACTGGCACTGTCAGAAAGCCAACAGTGGTGGAGTTCCGGTTAGTTTAAGACGCATGACGAAAGTTTTAATTGTTTAAAGTTGATACTATTTGTGGTGTCTACAATGTAGCCAATTGATTATCTTCAGTACAGAATCGCATAGTCCGGGCTGACCCTCGATAGGTGTATGAACGAACCTTACGTTACATTGCGTTTGCATTTTTTTAGTGACAAACAACTGTATCAGTTTTCCCTGTCTGAATGGCGGAACTTGTCTTAACGGCATCAACTACTACGTGTGCGAATGTCCATCAGAATGGACTGGAGTCAATTGCGATACTCGTAAGTCTGATTCATATACCGCCCGACGCATTTGTCACGAAATGACTTCAAGACGAAGCTCTTTGAGACCTTTCCCTTGCGTTGGCCACATCGAATATCAAAGCCGTGTTGTTGAAATGCTTAATCTATATATATATATAGGCCTAAAGACGGGTAATAATGACTATTAGGGTGGAGTGAAAAAACGAATATTAGAAATTCGAAAAGTAATAGCAACCAAAAGTTGCCTAATAGCATGGGGTCAAAAACTGTTAATTTTTAAAAATATTAATGTCTTCCGCCCCACCAGAGGACCACTGTGACAGTTACGAAATATAGCGTTTTTCGAGAAAATTGCAGGTTTTCTAATAAGTTTTCAAATTGAAAACTTACTTACTGCCAATCAATATAGGCCTACGGTTGTAAAGAGCTCTTACAACTTAATGAAATTATATATTAATTTTCAGAATATGCTCATATTTTTAGAAGTTATTAACTTTTCACCATTCCTCTGGTTCGGGACATGTGGCTAAGCTTGAAAACGGTTAAACACTAGTAACTTTTGTATCCTTCGAGATATTTCAATCCATGGTGCGTCATTCGCTTCAGTTCCATACCGCCCTTCTAACGGTAGGTTCTGATGCGGGATTGTTTAACAGTACCCATTTGCTTTAATTGTTTTAAAGCTTTAGTATAGTTTTGTTTGCAATCTTTCATTGATTCTGTTTTCATTTAAGCTGAATGCTAATTTTGTCCGATGAATTGAGTGCTACGAACTTTCCATTTTGATCATGAATAATTGCGAAATGTCGAATCATAAAATACAACGCCTACTCGTTCTAAAACATACTTTTCGTTGTTCGGACACGGACAGGAACTACGGCAGACTGTTCTACCCAAATACAGGTATATGAGAAATGTGCCTCTGTTCAATTGATCCACTACCTTAACCTTCACTCTCCAATGTGCACTTTTCTTCCTCTCTGCGCGATCTTGGATTCATTCTTGATCCTGTCCTCTCTCTGTCTGATCACGTCAATGGTGATTCCCGCCCGTGTTTCTACTACTTACGTCAACTCCGTTCCATCCGCCAATCACTTCCTCCACAATCATGTTATCACGACTTTGGTCCATGCTTTGATTTGCGCTAGGATTTAGTATGGGATTGCGATCTATATTGGCCTATTATCTATAAATGCATCTAACCTTCAATTCATCCTAAACGCTTCTATCCGGCTTATACGGTACATTGTGAAGTTTGCCCATAGCTCTTCTTTCATCCGAGACTCCCTTCACTGGTTTCTCATACGCCAACGATCCAATTTAAGATCTGCTCCCACATGTGAAATTGTCTTGTCGGCTTTGCACCACACTATCTCAAAGCCTGTTGTACCTTAGTTTCTGCTCTGCCTGGTCGTTGCTCCCTTCGGTCTACGGCCCGTGGTCATTTGGTTGTCCCGCGAATGCGTACCTCTACGGCCCAATCTAGGAGTTTCGCTTCTATTTGCCCCTCCAGCTGGAACCAACTGACTCAGTTCCTTAGGGCTGACTTCTTTTCTCTTTCCTCTGACCAGTTTCGCATGCGCCTTAAAACCTCTTTTTTGTCAGTGAAGACATTGGCCTGCCATCGGTCGGGAGTGCCTCTGATTTCAAGTGGCACTGAAGTAGAAACACGAGCGGGAGACACCACTGACATGATCAGACAGAGAGACAACAGGATCGAGAATGAATTCAAGATAACGCACAGAGGAAGAAAAGTGCAAATTGGAAAACCTAAGGCAAAGGAAATCATCGTCAATCTTGGCAAGCTGGGCACGGCTACAGATTTAAATGTACTGGGTATAATTGTCCTGGTTTAGACGACGACGATTAACAGACAACCATCGACCAAGAGCAACTGATCAGGAAACCTCTATAGATAGGTTCAGTAGGGTGTCCCAGGAATATTTTGTGTCGAAAATTTTTATGCAGTCCCTCTAAAAAGTTTCTTTATGGTCCCATAATAACACCTGGAAAATTTTATGACATTTTAAAAATATTTAGGGGTCGCGCAAGACACTCACATTTTCCCCATGTTGGCATAATTTGCGCCGAACGTGTCCAATTTATTAATGCTTTTAGACACCGACTTTTGATCCAATGATAACATGTTTAATACCATTGGAAAGCTCTTAAATAGTGGAATCTACAAGCAACTGACTTTATTGCGTACATAGGCATGGTTTTACGATCAAATAATGACTAATTGTACAGAAACTCAAGATTTTTGGACTTTCACAATATCAGTTATTGCCATTAATCGTTAGGAGGAATCATTATTACAAATCGTTGATAATGCAACAAGCCATGGTTTCAACTCCTCCATACCTTCGTCTGCTTATTCCTAATCACTGTTTATACCTTCAGCTGCATATTGTTCAGTTCTACATTTTACAATAATCTATATGTCTACAAGATTGTCACGATTACACTTAGAAAAGTCAAGTCTATGTTTTTCAACAACTTGCAAAAGAAACTGTTTCTGTTCTTCGTTCTTGTTGAATTGAAATTCTGCATAAGAGCAACTCCAAGTTCAGCATTGTCATTCACACAGGCCAAGTTATTTACAACCTGACGTGCGATCTTATACAATTGGCTGTTGGGTCACTCTTCACATGAAATAGCGAGGATACAAGCCACGACGAGTTGGCGTTAGTTCGGAAGAAGCTTCGAGAAATATATAATTCCCTTATCGTACGGGGAAATGATTGAACAGAGTGGAATCCTAGATCACCTTTCATTGTCGACATAAGCTGTGCTTTCTCTTCAGAAGGGAGATGGTGTGAGAACAGAGAGAGGGTTTCCAGCTCTGGTCTTAGGTACCACGAACGACACAGCATCGTCTTTATTGGTCTTCAGAGCAGCCGCATCGTAATATTGCAGCCTCTTTACTAGTTGAATGTTATTGATGGGTGAATCAGTAGTGACTCGACATGAAAACCACGATTGGATGTAGCCTAGATGTTGACTAAAAAAATCTGTTAAATCGTGGATGCCCTGTAATTCACGGGCCGTCAATTGGATAACCGATTCGGTTCCATCAGAACGCAACTAAATCTTCAGCGAGTATAATTATTGCCTTCGCTATCTGACGCGCTCTAGAGGAGCACCAGGCTTGCGAACCGTTGCCGAACTGCTCAATCCAAACATTGATGCCGCGAGTTGGAGAATTCTCTCTAATCATCTTGACTCGAGGATTGTCAAGTTGTAGCTGTTCAGTATTGAACCCCTTCAGTTTGTCAGACACAGACAGACATTAATGAGTCTTTGGTTGAAGGTGAGCCAGGTCGGAACATTTATCTTTAAATCGCTTGAAGAGAAGAATGCCTTCCCCAGTTGATGGACAAACTTTACCATGGCACACTACGAATATATCAGACAACAGGACTTCAAACATGAGATGTTGAAAAGCCATCTACAGCAGATTACGACCGGTGGCTGCCTCTGGAAGAGTGCAGGGCTGCAGGCTCCATTAACTCTGCCGGTATTTGAGGCCCTCTTGTCAAAACACATGCCGATAATAAAATAATGTATCGCAATGCCACGACTTCAATAGGTCTAGAACTGCTACTGCTTCTGCCTGTCTTGACACAGAAGCCAACTTTGAAACACCCAGAAGACTGGCAGAAGTTTAGTACTTCTATCAACTGGAGAAGAAATCAGTACTGACAATCTGTCCATTTTGTCCGTGTTTAGGCCTACTCCAGTTATGTCAGGGAGCAGCTTGCCTTCCCACTGCACGACATATTTAAAGGCTCGAAAGCCTTCCTTGATTTGCAAGCCAAGAAATTTGATTTCTTGTTGTAGTGTGTTTTATGCCTTCTTCATACTTGAAACTTTATGCATATATATATACATATATATATACAAGAAGGTTATATCTGTAGATTTACTGTTTAAGAGCTTTCTAGTGATACTAAACATGTTATTATGGGATCTAAATGCGGTAACCCAAATATTTAAAAGTCAATAACGCCACGCGTAATTTACGACAAACTGTATTAACTCTATAAGCCTTGCGCGACCCCTAAATATTTTCCAAATTTCATAAAACTTGGCAGGTGTTATTACGGGATCATTAAGAAACTTTTAGGAGGGACTGCATCAAAAGTTTCAACAATTTTATTTTTCCTATGTTACCGTGGGACACCCTAACGTTCAGCCATCGCAGCGGTTGTGGCGACAGGGCCATGAAGGTAAGCCTGCGTGTCATCAGCATCTTGGTGGTACTGGTACAGGACACCGAGTGGACCAAGTGCCCCAGCTAGATCCGATGTGTACAAAATAAACAGAAGGAGTGCACGAACAGAGCCCTTGAGGTAAGCCATAAGAGAAGTGGACTCAGAGAGAGCGGGTCGGACCGAAAACTACAGAAACAGAGCGATCCGTTAGGGATCAATGGAACCAGAGTCAACAATCCCAAACTGCTTACATGTAGACAGCAGGTCTTAGAGGATGTGTAATCAACAGTGGCAAAAGCGGGACTAACGTCATAGATGGAGAGTACAGTGACTTGGCCATGGTCCACAACATGCAATATATTTGCTAGAACACTCAGTCGTTAGTGTAACATCTCCCTTAGGTCTGGCTCGTGTCACATCTCCTTTAGGTCTGGCTACGCTAAAGTGCCGCGAAAAAGTGCGTGTTTAAAAGTGCATTGTACTTGGTCATTTTCCTGTCCGTGGCAATCTCGGCTGCCGCGCCCACCGTCTCTGCCGTGGCCTGGATGTATGATGGTGCAAGGGTATCTACCACCGTCGCGTCCCAAACCAGATCACGACCCGAGCGCCATGGGATAATTGTCAGGTCGTCTGGTCTTCTGCCGTCCGTGCGTAGTAGACCTGGTGGTTCCTTTAGTGAGAGAAGTTTCGTATTTAGTCACGTACCAACGCTTCGGTTGTCTGATTATTATTATTATTATTATTATTATTATTATTATTATTATTATTATTATTATTATTATTATTATTATTATTATTAATATTATTATTATTATTATTATTATTATTATTATTATTATTATTATTATTATTATTATTATTATTATTATTATTGTTATTATTGTTATCGTTATTGTTATTGTTATTCTGTATCCTTATCCTTATCATTATCATTACTTTACTGTTATTATTATTATTATTATTATTATTATTTATATTATTATTATTATTATTATTATTATTATTATTATTATTATTATTATTATTATTATTATTATTATTATTATCATCATCATTATCATTATCATTATCATTATTATTATTATTATTATTATTATTATTATTATTTTATTATTATTATTATTATTATTATTATTATTATTATTATTATTATTATTATTATTATCATCATCATCATCATCATCATCATCATCATCATCATCGTCGTCGTCGTCGTCGTTGTCGTCGTCGTCATCATCATCATCATCATCATCATCATCATCATCATCATCATTATTGTTATTGTCATTATTACCAATGATGTTATCATTATAAATCAGCTATGTAGTCTTTGTTCACAGCAATCAACTACTGCGATAGTAGTCCTTGTGCGAATGGAGGATCGTGTGAGCCTATAGTGAATGGTTACGTCTGCCAATGTCCGCCTGGATACACAGACGATCACTGCGAAGAGGGTAAGTTTGACTTCCAAATTAATTGAGACGGAAGATTAAAGGGACTTTTCGTATTGAGCAATATAACACGATAGCACATTGTTGATGCTCCATTTTAACCTTCGTAGGACGAAGTTGGGTAGATTTCTACCCCACTTGTTTTTTGGATGTTGATAGCCGAGCAAGTGTAGTTGATTATTATTTGACGTTGCATGTGTTTATAAGCTGAGATCCTTGACATATTCTGGCACCAAAATTATCACAATGTCTTGTTATCTGAGAAAGTTATTTCAGTCCAAAGTGTCATGGCGTAGCAATTCGTCGTCGACGTCAATGCTTCTTCGTTCATAATGAAGATGTATTATAAGTAAGTAAGTAAGTAAGTGTGTTCTTTATTAAACGCTGGCAAACGCACGGCGCTGTACATACAAAGTTATACAAAGTTATCAAATAGTAGCGGAAAAGTTAGTTAATAGTAAACTAAAAACACTATGGCCTAGCTGTACAACATCCTAGCCAGGAAACCGCGCCTGGTGAGGGAATCAAATCTAGAAAGAACACGGTTATGTGAGCGTGGGCGCAGGTCGTGACCAGTATATAGGACAGGGGTAGTAGGTAAAATGAAGGATATGTCCAGGATTATTTAAGATATTTCTGAAAAGGTCTTGGTCGGCTTTTTTACAGAGTTCCTCAAAAGTAGAGAAAGATTTGGGTAAGAGATAGTAGCTCATAACTGCGATGCAAATAGAAATTAAGTGTTGACTCTGCCATGGAATTGAGTTTTAATACTTGCCTAATTATCGAGAGGTCACTTTCCAAGATGGCGGACAATATGGCCGCCAAAACACAAAAAATGTGTATATCTCAGCTTATTGGTAGGCTATAATAACAAATAAAGTGTCGAATTTGATACTTTCATGGTCAGTGAATCGAAATACTGCCGTGGCAATGTGGCCGCCAAAACACAAATATATGTGTATCTCAGTTCAGAGATAAGCTACAATGTCAAATGAAGTGTCGAATTAAATACTCTAATGATCAAGGAATCGAACGATTGCAAGTGGCAATTGTGTGGAATGTTACTTTCCGAAAGGTGTACACTTCATTTGTCATTGTAGCTTACCAATGAGCTTAGATAAAACAAATGTCTCCTTTAGCGGCCATATTGGCCGCCATCTTGGAAAGTACTGTTTCAACACTATTGTCTCTGCGATAGTTCGATTCTGTAACCTTAGAAGTATTATAATCGACACTTCTTCTGTCATTGTAGCTCATAAAATAACCATCAATTTATAGCTCCAAACATTGACAAAGTAACATTTCGTTGTACAAAGAACAAAGATCTGTTGGTCGCAAAAGGGAACCCAGAAGGGACCAGAGTCCCGCTGGTTAGGGCCACCTATCTGCATAGTCTGTTGTTAGATGGTTAACAGAGGTTATCTAGTACAGTGCATTCAATATAAAAAGTATCTAAGGTGATATATAAAAATTTTGGGCGCCATAATTGACGCCATCTTGGATAGTACAATTCTTCACTATTGCCACTGCGATGGTTCGATTCCTTGACCTTGGATATATTAGAATTGACACTTTATTCGCTATTGTAGCTTACCTGTGAGCTGAGATACAAATTTCTTCGTTCTCCGTTTCTCGAGACACAGCATCGACCTACGGTGCAGTAGTAGTAGTTTCAGTGTAACGACACTGTGATAACAAAGATCATTGGTGTCGCCCTTCTCCTTTATTCAGGTTTGGAACTGGCACTGTCAGAGTACTAACAGTGGCGGAGTATCCAGCAAGTAGCTTTGTACACCTGTAGGCTAACCCTCTGTATCTTTCATTAATATCGAAGTTGTCTGAAATGTTTTTTCTCATAGTGATCAACTACTGCGAGAGTGATCCTTGTGTGAATGGAGGATCGTGTCTGCCTATAGTGAATGGCTACGTCTGCCAATGTCCGCCTGGATACACAGACGACAACTGCGATGACGGTAGGTTTTGCTTCCATATAAAAACCGACGAAAGATTTAAAGGACTTTTTGTCATTGGATTGACTTTCTGGTTTAAAGCTAAGAGCGGCTTTGTTTTGGTGCCCATCGGTTGATACCTTGTGCAATGGGCATCGGCGATATAAAAATTGCTAAGTAGTTTGTGGTGGTGGTAGTAGTAGTTGTTGTTGTTGCTGTTGTTGTAGTAGCAGCAGTAGTAATAGCAGTGGAAGCAGTAGTAATAGTAGTGGAGGCAGTAGTAGTAAAACAATTCGTACTGAGCTGATAACAGAGCTCACATGCTTAAACGCAAACGCTTAAAGTTCCAGTGTCGTCTCTGGAGGTTTGATGCTGGCCAGAATCTTACTTCTTGAAAATAAAAGCGGCGGTGCCTCCGTCCTTCTGTGGAGAACGACTTAAACCTCTTCCCCGTAGAACATACATCTGTGTGCAATAGCGACTGACACGGTAACGGTTACCGCGACAATTCCGCGGTAACCGAGTATTTGGAGTGTTTAGAAAGTTGAACCATATTGCCATGGGGATAAATATGAAAGCTGCGGTGAAATCGCGGTAATTGTTACAGTGTTTGTAAATGTCCTTAATTGATTTATTTTATCGTTCCGTGAAATAGGAGCAGTATTTTTAGTTTGTCAATTTCATAAATTTTACTAACATGACATCAATGCTAATGTTTATGTTTCCTCGTTTTGAGATGCGGGGACATTGCGGTAAGGAAAATCCATTATGCGAGGATGGTTAGAGAATGGGTATTAGGGTGCATCACTTTTTTTTTTTTTTTGTTCTAATAGTGGCAAAAAGTTGTATTTGGGATACAAAAACATGCCTGATTTTTTTGGGAATTATTAAGAAATATCTTGAGGTGCCCCCATGATATTTGGTTTAGTGCGGGTTTAGTAGGCCTTTTAACATGGCAAATTTAGTAAATTTTCTTGTCCTTGATATAATAAGATTTTTAGATGGTCTACAACTGCTACCAGAGCACTGATTTGTGTTTATACGAAACTAAAACATATAGGTAATAATGGATTTGAATAGCAAGTGTTTGTTTACAAATAAAAAATAATAATATAGCCAAATTTGCTTCAAAATTTTGATTTCTTTCAAACATACTTCTAAGCACTGATCTTTAATGAAATCGCCATGTTTTAGAGCTTTCAATATCACAAACAGAAAAGAAGGGCGAACATTTCATCGCAGAACTGTAGTCGAAGAACATATATCGATCATCTCTGAGCCCGGTTCTTCATATCTTGGACACACATCACCAAGTTCCGGCAGCGCCAAAGATATAGCGAAGAGCATAGTGGACTATTTGACTATTAACAACATCTCTACTGAGAAACTTGAAGCCATAGGATGTGACGGTACTAATGTAAACACTGGGTTAAAAGGGGAGTTATTCGACTGCTTGAGGAGAAGTATGAAAAACCATTGCAGTGGCTCGTATGCCAACTTCACGCGAATGAGCTTCCGCTGAGGCACTTGGTGCAAAATCTGGATGGGTCAACATCTGGTCCTCGTGGTTTCACGGGTCCCATTGGTAAGCAGCTTTCAAAATGCGAACATTTACCACTGACGAACTTTGCCAGAATTCCTGGTGATTTTCCCTCCATTGAGTTGAAAGATTTAAGTACTGACCAAAGGTATTTATTAGAAATCAGCATGGCTGTGTGCAGTGGGAAATGTTCGCCCGAACTATCGAACCGGGATCCAGGAAAATTAAACCATTCCAGATGGTTGACCACCGCCAACAGACTGCTTCGATTGTACGTGGCTAGTGACGAGCCATCAACGAGTCTTGTGTCGTTAGTAACGTACATAATCAAAGTGTATGTTCCGCTATGGTTTTCGATAAAGTCAAAACCTTCATGCAAGGATGGCGCACTGCACCTCTTTCGCATGATTGAACTATCACGATATCTCCCAGAAGACTTGCGAAGAATTGTTGATCCCGTGATTCAGAGAAATGGTTTTTTCGGACATCCAGAAAACATTTTGCTTTCAATGATCACGGACCAACGCTTGCATATTCGAGAACTCGGGCTGCGCCGTATACTGAAGGTGAGAACACAGACAAATGCTCCAACAGCCTTGCGACGATTCGTAGTTCCTCAGCTGGATTTTGATGCAAATGATTATGTGGAACTCATTAACTCGAGCCACTATGCCATGCTTTAACACAAAAGCTGACTATTGCGTGCAACTAGCTTAATTAATTTCCTCGTAATTATTTCTGACGATATTTTGCAGACACTGGCACTTATAAATGTATGTAATGTTGTTGCCAATTGATTGTCTTCAACTGAGTATTGCAACAGTGCATGATTTACTTGCAATAATGTTATGCATACTACCATACATCTAGTATACATTGTATGCAATGCATCGTTCATGCTCATTTCTTCCAGATTTGATGATTTAAAACTCTGTTTCTTGTTATAGTAGAGCATTGATGTCCACATTTTTGGAAACTCCACATAATTAGTCTACAACAACCCAAAGTTTGATATCTAAGTCTTTATACATCTCGAGTAAATAACCATCAAACTTAGGATAAATGCTTATGCGCGATTACGTGACTGATTTACACGAAAAATCGTCAAGTTTGATTAAAAGCAGCGCCGGTTCTATTTATCCTACAACTTTTAGGCTTACATATTTGTAATCTACTTGACATAGACTATATGAATCGCTAGTAATAATTGTTCTAGGTCTAACCAGAAGCTGCAAAAACTGACCCAAAACATGGGCAAAAATCGAAAAACACTAGTTCGGCTTAATGACCCCTAAAACTAAAATCTCTCTGGGGCACCTCAAAACATTTTACAATCTCGTTAATTTTTTTTACATTTTGCTTCTAATATATAGTGACAACTTTCCCCAGCTATTACAAATCAAAGAAAAATATAAAAAAAATTCACCATTACAAGTAATGCACCCTAATGGGTATGTCCCCGTTTCACTCTCTAGAGTGCGCCTTTGAAAGGGCGTTAAAGAAATGATGCATTCAGTCGATCTTCAGATTTTGCTCTGGCTTCTTTTCGAAAGTTGATACTATTTGTGGTTTTATCAACACCGCAAAGTATGAACACCGTGTTCATTATCGTTGCGTCGTTGTCTATGAGAAACTAAAAATGCCCGGATTCAAAATATAACTCTAATCGCTTTTTAAACGCCTATTTACAAGAAGAAATTTATACCTTGACAGAACGGCAACAAAGTACCAACGAAACACAGTCGAACACAAAACGAACCAACAGGTCTAACGGAGACCTCCAAATGCCGAAAATGTGCAGAAAGGTGAGGCCCACATTAGGGTGGCAGCCAAAAACGTAATTTTTTATAATGCCTGGGACATCCCCCAGTTCTGTTCGTATTCAGAGATGGGTATGAGGGAACAAGGGCACACCAGAGGACAGTCCCCTTCAGACAAGACATAATTGCATTAGCTATATAGCAAAACTTGCAAGTTATTTTCGAGAACTAAGTGGACGGCAGGGGAATTCCATCCCTACTCAAATAAATCAAAGAAATGAAACAAAAACAGAGAGAACCAAAAATCAAATGCTAACAAAACTAAGCACCGTGATGAGAACATAAAAACAAAAAGGCACTGCCAAGACAGAGAACATTAAGTATAACAAGCATTACGACCTTATAATTGTATCGGTCAGTACACTTTAAATTGGATAACGGGCAATCAATAGAATGAGATAATTATAGCACTACATAATAATACTCATTGAGATATAGCTACATAATAATATTCATTGCGTGTGCACGGATCAAGTGTTTAAAATGAAGTTAATGAACGCGGCTCTTAGCCTCACGAATGACCAAAGGAAGGTTATTCCAAACGAGAGGACCCTGGTATGAGATAAAGAAACCTTGTAGCTTTACTATGTTTGTATAGTTATATAAAGTATAGTAAATTTTATCAAAAATTTCTCAATGTAAAAAATATCCATGGGTTTTAATGAAGGTTAACATTATTCAATAGGGTGGAGAGAAAAAACGAAGTTAACATTTCAGAACCAGTATGGTGTGCTAAAGTTGTGTACTGTGTAATAAGTTGGAAAGAAACCAACAGATGTCTGGAACTTGTGAACCTCCTCTTGCAAGACTGATGTTATACGAAGAAATGAAATTCTGAAACTTTTCAAGAACGCGACTGTATCGAAACCATTATTGAATTTCCAAAGTTTTCTTGTCATACGCAAGCAACTGACAGATGCACCAAACTTGTAACTGAAGATAAAAAAGACTGATTTATGCGGGCCAAACTAGAATCAAGAAGCTTTATTAAAACAGATTTTCGAGGATAAGTTTGAGGAGTGGATCGAGGAAACTTGACAAAATAATTTCATCAAACAAATCTAATCAAACCAATTTCAGTTTCATCATTTATTGTTTATGTGACAGTAATTTTGCATAATTTCGTCAGTTTATATCAGTGAGGTTACAGCATAATATAGCTCTCAATTTTCTGTTATAATGAGATTGGTTTTTTACAGTTGGGGCACCTAAAAACATAATACCAGAGGCAAGATATTTTACACAAGCAAAACTAGTATCCATACACAACTTCTGTCAATTGAAGATTGTACCAAAAACATTTACCTATAATTATTTTCCCTTTACCCTATTATCCAACCCATCGTAACAGAGTAACACAACTAAACAATACACGATTCAGTTGACCTCACACCAGCGATAGTTAATTAGCATGATTAATAATATATTAACGAACAGAAATATCAAAGTCATTTCAAGGTCAAAAGGCCAAATTCAACAGAAAGTGGCCATCGCTCAGCCAAATGTCAGTTCAATTGAGATATTATGTTTCTATTGATTTGGGCCTTCTTGACTTTGAAATAATCTTGGATTATGTTAGCTTTGTAGTACTATGTCTTCTCGAATGTATCCCTCACCGGTCCGAGCAAACAGGTAAAAGAATAACCCAAAAAGAACACTATTTGGCTGAGTTATTGCCTTTTTTCTTGATTTTGACCGTTTAACCTCGAAATAACATTGGACCGTGTTACATTTTATGCCATATTTCTTAGAGAAGGTAACTTTTATCGGCCCTAGCAAGCAGCTAAAATAATAATAAAAAATATAGCAATATTTGGCTGAGCTCTGGTCATTTCTCCAACATTCTTAATCGATCCGAATAAAAATCTCGATGTTGAAAGAATTAGGCTGCACAGTTTTATAGCCCCGAGCGAGCTTGACCTGGCCGATAGGAAGGTGTTAAAACGAGAAAAGACGCACTAAATCGCACTAATATTAGAAATATGACGATAATAATTATGGTTGACCTGGATGCAGACATCAAGGTCCTACGCGCCTATAAAGTGCTACATAGCTTACTGCAAGATGTCCGCACTCTCACTAAACATCGAAGGGTTTATTTGTCCCCACCGCACCTCTACTGCTAAAAGGTAACGGGTTTGGCGATCCCTGACGCCGCAACCTGGTTGCGTAATGTTAGAATAGCGACAGCATGCACAAACAGAACTCGGTGGACTTTGCGTAAATCTTAGACTGCCCCTGTCCCGTGATCTTGTTCTTCCGTTGTTTTCCGCCATTATGTTACATTATTAAACCTATTAAACTTAACTTTCTTCTTCTTCTCTCTCCTCCGTTAGGCGTGCGCCAACGATAAGTCCTTAACATGACATCTCCAAATCTTTCTGTCTCTGATTTTATCCATGGCTTCCCTCATGTCCATGTTTTGTGCCCTGAGATCCTCCATTATACAGAACACGGCGAAGCTATTTCAAGTGGTGGGAGAGATCTGTGGCACAGTTAGCCCAAGAATATCAACAATAAAAGATAAGGCTGGAAAATCACTGGAAAACAAAGAAGAAATTAAACAGAGGTGGAAACAAAACTATGAAGAGCTGTACAGTGTACAATGAAAGGAACCCAGTGGATAGCGCAGTGCTAGCGGAGCTGCCAGCGAGTAACAGTCGAGAACAAATGGAGGATATACTCAGAGATGAAGTAGAAGCAGCCATAAGAAACCTGAAAACAAGGAAGGCACCAGGAGAAGACAATATCGTGGCAGAAATGATACAAGCTGGGGAGAGCTGCTCAGTGGAAATTCTGCATATGCTGTGCAACAAAATCTACCAAGAAAAGAAATGCCCAGCAGACTGGGGAAAGGCAATTATTGTACCAATACATAAGAAGGGCGACATAACAGAATGCAGGAATTACCGAGGAATCAGCCTGTTAAGCGTCCCGGGGAAAGTGTACACAAAGATACTGAAGCAACGCTTGAGGAGATATGTGGAAGGGATGGTGGTTGAGGAACAGGCGGGCTTCAAGGCGGGAAGAGGCACAATGGACCAACTTTTTGTAGTCAGGCAGCTGTCAGAGAAATATTTTGAAAAAAAAACAGAACCCTATATAACAACTTCATAGACTTCAAACAAGGGTCCGTCAGCGTGTGGCAGCAGGGACTGTGGCAGGTGCTGAGAAACTATGGAGTTCCAGAGGAACTAGTGGCACTACTAGAGGATCTATACAGCAAGTCAGTGAGTGCAGTGAGAGTGGACGGAGAATTAACAGAGTGGTTCAAGATCATGGTTGGTGTAAGACAAGGATGCGGGCTGTCGCCGGACCTCTTCAACTTGCTCCTGGAAGCAGTGATGAGCCTTGCACTGAGATCTGTAGAGGCAGGAGTCACTATTAATGGACAGTTGCTCAACAACCTGCGAATTGCTGATGATAATGATTTGGTTTCGGAGACACCGGAGCAACTGCAGGAGCTGACGGACAGGGTAGATGACAGTAGTAAAAGATTGGACCTTAAAATCAATGTGCAAAAAACCAAAACAATGACCATTGGAAAACAGCATGAAGATCTGGAGATTAGGCCTACACTAGAGAATAAAGCACTGGAACAAGTAACAGAGTTTGTGTATTTAGGAAATTAGGAGGTCTGATAACAGAGGATGGCCGATGCACAAAGGACATCAAACGTAGAATTGGTTTAGCGTGTGTCATGTTCGGCAAACTGAACAAGATATGGAAAGGAAAGACGAGAAGAACAAAGATGAAACTGTATGGAGCTTTTGTCATCCCAGTGCTGCTGTATGGATCCGAGTGCTGGTGCATGCACAGAGAGGATGAGAAGAGATTGCTGGTGGCGGAAATGAGCTGGCTGCGAAGAATACTAGGCAGAAGTAGGAGAGACAAGATCCGAAATGAGGTTACCCGAGAGGAGCTGGGACAGAGGGAGACAGTGGTGGATAAGATCAGGAAAAGAAGGCTCACATGGTTCGGGCATGTGACGAGAATGAACGACAAAAGGCTTCCAGCCGCGGCTCTGTATGGACATGTGGAGGGAACACAAAGCCGAGGAAGACAAAGAAAGACCTTGATGGACAATATAATGGAGGAAAAACTTAACTTTGCTATCACGCAAAAAGGTGGAAAACTAATTCATGAAGCTCCTACTGATGAATCGCTGTACAGTGTACAGCTCTTTAACAAAACGCTTCGTCCAGACAAAACAGTACACACCCATGCAATCGAAACCTTTAAGGAACTCATCCAGATTTCCTAGTTGCCATTTCACGTCCGTAAAGCAAGAAGTTCAAGCTTATTCGTGGATCAGGTGCAACCGTGCAGTTCCACAACGATCCAGACATTCTTGTGGAGAGGATACAGCTCCCTGTGGTATCTAGAACGACGGGGAACACTGGTGTAGATAACACGATCTCAGGCATTCTTCACGACCGGAGAGAAGTGTGTGCAACGCCTAGCACTGGTAGAAATCCAAAAATCCTGCTACCATCGCTACACATCAAACTCGGTGTGATGAAGAACTTCGTAAAATCCATGGACCAGACTGAATCGGCTTTCAAGTACTTAGCTGTCAAATTCACTCGACTCAGCGAAGCAAAAATTAAAGAGGGAGTTTTTTGGGTCCTTAGATCCGTCATCTATTCCGAGATGTGATGTCGACAATCCGCTTCAAGGCGACGAGAAGAAAGCTTTGGACGCATTTCGTCTGGTATCAACTAACTTCCTTGGGAATGCCAGGGCAGACAAGGAATTGGTTGAGGACATGACATTGTTGTCTACATGTATAAAAAACAACTTGGCTGTAATAATTATGTCCTTAAAGATACACTTTCTCCATTCCCACTTGGATTTTTCCCCGACAACTGCGGCATGGTAGTGATGAGCACGGTGAACGTTTTCACCAAAACTTGCAATTATGAATACACGCTATCAGGGAAACTGATCCACTTCCATGTTGGCTGACTACTAGGGTGTATCTTAAAAAATGAAGTTTAAAAATTAATATCGGCCGGGTTGTTTTTGTGTTCCACCTTCAGAAACATTGTCATTTGCCAAATTAGAAGAAAATCGGATGAGATTTAGAACTTGCTCAAAGCCCCGGAAGAATTATCACTTAGAATGATCGCCCAGAGACGTGGTGCTGTGTTGGATATTGCTCGGTTGGAGAACGTGAGATGAGCAGTGGCCAGGGGTCGAGAAAGAGTGAGAACGGAGGATGATCGGGTTGAGCGGGCTTTGCTGAATGGTGAAGAGTTCGCGGAGCTATCTGGGTGGGAGTGTTGTAGGGAGTTGGCTATCTGGGTGGGAGTGTTGTAGGGAGTTGTAGGTTAGCGAGAGGACTTTGAAGTGAATTCCCTCTGGGATTTTTATCCAATGGAGTGATTTGAGGATGATAGCTGCTAGTTAACAAATCCCAGCAAGGTTTAAGTACCTACGTGACTTGATGTGTAAGCCGCTCTCTGTTCGTTCTTCTCGTCCTCTCAGTTTTTCTTGTCGGCTTGATCTATTCTTACCTCGGTCGCCAACCTCATTAACCGAGCTTTCGCTGTTGTTGGTCCTTCACAATGGAATGGCCTTACGATTACGAGATTACGATTACGATTATCATTGTAGCATTTCTTGCAGCAATGCATTTTGGGTTCACTATGATGGTAAGTTTGAAAGACTACCACTGAGAGTTATGTTTGCAAGAAATGAGTGATTTACGTTTCCCGTAGCCATTAAGGGTGCTGAATAGGCCCTAAAACGGGCTTTGACGTAGGCCTATCTAAAAGATAAGTATTTAATTTCAAGTGTCAATTGCAGCGTTTCTTGCAATGCATTTCCTGCAATGCACTATGCCAGACGTGACAATCTCTGTCTGTTCTAAACGAAACCCAATCGAAAAAGTTTACTGCCATTTTCTTGTTCAGCACCTCACAATTAGCAAAGATTTGCTATTTTGATTTAAAAAACAATGAAACAACATTCTAAGAATTCTTAGAATGCTGTTTTATTGTTGA
Source organism: Aporrectodea caliginosa (assembly GCA_020284085.1). NCBI lineage: Eukaryota > Metazoa > Annelida > Clitellata > Crassiclitellata > Lumbricidae > Aporrectodea > Aporrectodea caliginosa. The sequence goes on along the minus strand of JACEVL010000853.1, from coordinate 374,152 downwards.
ATGGCTGAAGCAGTGGACTACGTTGATTAGGCTACTTTTAAATGACTTTAACCTAGTTGTTGTGAGTGCAGTGTGTGTACATGTATCTATCTGTCACATTTCCACATCAATATAAATTTTATTTACTGCATATGCTTGTTCAATGTTCACTGTTATAGTGCTATGCGAAGTTCTGTGTGATTCTCGTTAACGATAACGGTATAGGAAATTTCGTTTACGAAAATGAAATTATTTCGTTAACGGTGACTATAACTGTAACTAAAAAATATCATTAACTACAACTATATGTTTAACGAAATTATCACTAACGAAAATTCGTTATTTGCGTTAAAAAAATAAAAGTGCAATATCGACAAACATGAGAACGTAGAAATGCGCTACAATTAATAGGTTGTGTTCAGTGTTCACTCATATTTTGGATTTGTGAATTAACCCAATAGTAGTGACCAATTACTTTTTGTTAAATTTAGTTATTTTGTAAACGTTTCTATAAAGATTGCGACCCATGTTGATTAGCGCAATTCGCAAAATTAGTAGTCATAGTAATCTTGTAGACAAACTGTCTCTGAAGATTTTGAGCGGCCGCAAGCATGGGAATGATGTCTGGAGTCATTTCAAGTACGAATCTGTCACAAATAAAAGCCCCTGTGGGTCCTGTATTATCAGCGGTGTTGGTTTTAATGAGGGGAAGTTATGTGGCCGGCTCATATCCAGTGAAAGCAAGACTAATCTACTCAACCATCACTGGTATCGCCATATCCACCTGCATACTAAGAAGTCTGCGCTGCACAGAGTGATGGAATCAGGTGGAACCTATAGAAGGGAACTCGGCGAAGATGATCAAAGCTGGTAACATTTAGGGGTCATCCATTAATTATGTCAACAAATTTTAGGCCTTTTTGACCCCCTCCCCCTTGTCAACAACTGTCAAACATTGACGGACCCCCTAAAATTATGTCAACAATCCCAGAACCCCCTACCACGAGCGTTACCAGACAAAAATTTTTCCCCAACCCTTTTTTAGAAATTTGAACTCCGACGACCTTTTTAGACATTTTTTAGATGACCTTTTTTAAGACATTTCACATTACATTGGGAAAAAATTTGTTGACGTCAACTTGTCCCCGAACCCCCTGTCAACAACTGTCAAACTTTTCCAAACCCCTCCCCCATTTTGTTGACATAATTAATGGACGACCCCTGAGTGTGTGCATGTAAAAGTAGCAGACTCAGCTGTGGCAATGGCTGTGTTTTCAATGTGTTTGGTGATTTATGCGGACTTTACAGCGTCTCTTCCTTTCTAAGTATAATTACATAGAAATATTTATATGTGTCATGTATTTATTAATAAGAGTGCTTCAAATAGTCGTGATGCTGATGAAATAACATAAACCTATTTCATAATTCGAGACTGAGGAATACTACGTTTAAGAGCGAGTGGTGTTACAGCGTATATTATAATTATTCCAAAAGTAATTTATTCTTTATTTTTGAAAGTGAAAAGTGTAATTCAAAACAAGATAGCAGATCAGTCTGGAATAATGAACTTTTAGCATCACGATTAAGTGTATTCATGAAGCTGAATGCGCCAGTTTTACAAAGTCTTTCGAAGCTTTATGCAAATTGTGTAACGCGTCTTCATATGCACCGCTGCTGCGTCTGTAGGCAATTTCGTTTAGCCATATTGTAACTAGATAGTAACTAAAATAAAAATCCAGTAACCGTAACTATAACTAACAGAAATAACACTAAGTTTAACTTTAACTACAACTAAAATGAAAAACCATTAATCATAACTGTAACACGGAATAAAATATGTAAATAGAATCACACTTGCGAAGTTAAATGTTTTTATAGAGGCTTTTGACATGGTTTCAATCTGCAGGTATTTCGACCAAAGAGGACTTTGCTGCATCGCTTGTCACATGTGAATTTGCCCAGCCACAGAGATTTCAACTAATATGATACTCCTGTTCATCGGTTCAGACATTGATTGGGACACATGTCGTGACATCTCCTTTGACTGACCTTCGGTGCCTGCATAATTAGCAGTGGTCAGCAATGTTTTTGAATATTTGCCAACAACCAGGGTTGAGGGTACGAAGAACCCTCTGAGACGGGTTGATGTTTTAAAAGAAGGTCGTAGAAAAGAAAGGAAAGGTTAATATGAAAAATTGCGAAATCTTTGGAAAGCTGTGAGATAGTAAGTAGCAGCAAAACAATATATGTCAGATATCATATGTAAGTAGCAGCAAAAAGGAAACGAAGGAACTCAAGAAGAAATTAAAATCCAGACAAGACAGACCAAGCGGGAGAAAAACAAGACGTACTGTTCTAGAACCACGGCCAAAACAGACAAGTAAAAGCAAGGCCAAGTTTGACTGCGAAGGTGATGAGAAATGTCTAACGTGTATTGACATTGACCCTAATATATCAACCCAAGTTATAGATTTACTAGCTCCTACACTAACAGAGATAATAAATTGTTCTCTAAGAAATTGGGAAGTAGCCTACCTATAGAAATAAAAATGGCTAAAGTCCTGCCAATATAAAAACAAGGAACCAAAAGTGAAATATCAAACTATAGACCAATTTCTGTATTGCCTTTCCTCTCCGAACTGTACGAAAGAGTGATGTATGATCGTTTATTTTCTTATATAAAACACAAGAGCCAAGGAACCAAAAGTGAAATATCAAACTATAAACCAATTTCAGTATTGCCTTTCCTCTCCAAACTATACGAAGGAGTGATGTATGATCGTTTATTTTCTTATATAAAACACAAGAGCCTTCTCTATCCTCTCCAGCATGGATTTCAACCAGCACACTTAACGACCATGTCTTTACTTGATATACAGGATAAATCTCCAAAGCTATGAACGACAATGAATACTTTGGGGATATTTCTGGACCTTGCAAAGGCTTTTGATATGGTCGACCACAAGATTCTCTTGGCTAAATTGGAGTTTTATGGAATTAGAGGCAAATCTTTGCAATGGTTCAAAAGCTACCTGACTGATCGTCAACAACAAGTCTCATGTAACGGAGCCTTATCCACATTTCTGCCCATTAAATATGGTGTACCTCAAACCTCTATATTAGGTCCTCTCCCTTTTCATAATTTATATCAATGATCTCCCCAACTCGTCTACCCTGCTGCACTATATCCTATTCGTAGATAACACAAATGTCTTTTTGTCTCATACGTCGTATGACCAATTATTCAAACTAGCAAATGATGAATTAATATCAACAAGTGAATGGTTCAAAGCAAACAAGCTCTCACTAAATCTTTCCAAGACTAATTTCATATTATTTCGGTCCAGCAAAAACAAATACCTAACAACACAAATGATATTATTATAGGCTAGAAGACACAATTATTCCTCAGGTTCCCACTTCTAAATTTCTTGGAGTTCACATTGACCAGCAACTGAAATGGAAAACGCACTTTGAAGAAATTAATAAAAAGATTACAAAAGTATTGGCATGCTTAATCGAATCTCCTACTTACTTCCCACATATTGACTAATCTATATTACACACTTATCTATCCTTACTTTACTTATGGCAATAATATCTGGACCTCTACTTATAATACCCATTTTTAAATAAATTAAAAATAGCGCAGAAAGAAGCCATAAGGATCATAATTAAGTCTCCTAGGAACTCACATACTCGACCACATGTCTCATGCGATTCAAGCATCTGTTGCATGTGCACACACATGTATTATAGCCATTAGTTAAGTAGCATTTTATATGTATAACCTATTATACACTGATAGAAATAAGACTGAACTATAATAATCATAATAACTGAAGTTCCCGTATACCCGTGACTAAATGTAAAATCTGTCATAAATTACTTGCCTACTAAAATAGGGCCCCATCCTAGCGGGATTAGTCCCGTCTGGGTGATTGTTGCTCCCTACAAATTCTGAGAACCACTACTACGCGTTGGATAACATCTGGCACAGAGACCGAGAGGTACCGAGTTCGAGCCCCCGTTGGGCGGATATGCTTTGTAGGCTGCTATTAGCGCCGTGGTATTGCAAAGCTGTCTGTTCTGTTAGTAGTTAAGATTTAAATTGCATAACATAAATTAAATTGCGTAACAACTTGCGATTGAACACAACCAAGTCCAGGGAGATGATAATAACGCGACGAGGAACTGAGGCACATCCACCAATGATTGAGGGAGTGGAACGAGTAGGAACAATGCGGATCCTCGGCGTAACCTTACAGCAGGACTTAAGTGTGGGATCCCATGTTGACGAGGTTCTGGGAGCTTGTGCAGGTTCACTGTATGCCCTGCGAGTCCTACGAGCAAACGGCCTCCCACCTGCAGCTATGCATGCAGTGGCCGAGGCAACAACAGTCGCAAGACTCGTATACGCCGCCCCAGCCTGGTGGGGCTATACATCAGCAGCCGATCGGCAGAGACTTGAGAGATTGCTCACCAGAACTCAGCGCATGGGTTACCTGTCAGCTGGCGCTACATCGATTGCAACACGAGTTGGCTTGGCGGAGGACCGGCTGCTCCAGGCGGTAGTCTGGAATGATTCACATGTCCTTCGAGGTCTTTTCCCGCCAAAGAATACTCGACGACCCGGCCTTAGAGCACGAATGCACAACTTCGATCTTCCGTGCAAAGACGATAAGAACTTTGTCTCAAGGGTCCTTTACAAACATATTAATCGAGTCCCCAAAGCTAACAATTAACCAACATTGTTTACTCCCTCCATTTTTCCCAAAGTATTGTATTTAGTCTTTATGTTCCAGGTTGCGGTGTGTCAGCCTGTTTTGCAAATTAAACGAATATACATAACATGTAAATGTACAGCGCAGTGCGTTTGTCAGGCGCTTATTAAAGAAAATATATTATTATTACTATATACATTAGGGTGGTCCACAAAAATAAATTCACAGATTTCAGTTGTCCACAAGGCTAGTTTTGTTCTTTATCATGATTATAACAATCATGCAAAATTATAAAGCAAAAAAATAAAATTTAGAGGTCAACCCAATTGACACTTTTTATGTTATCTCAACAAAAATAGATAGGCCTACATTGTTCCGCAATGGTTAATCTATGACATGAGCGCTGTCTTAGATGGAGTTGGTAAAGTTTTGCGCTGGTTTGCAGCCAGTTGAAGAATAAACTGTTTCTGTTCCTCTTTCTTTGTCAGCGTGTCATTGTACTTTTCGATAAGACTGTTCCCCCTTCTCATCTACGTCATTCACCATTGTCATGACTGTGTGCAGCCAATTCGCAAAATCTGTTGAAGACTGGATCAACTGTCCACTGTTCTGGTGGTTACTTGATAAACAACTGAGTCTTTTCTTTGCCTTTTTCCATTAGGACATCAAAGAAAGATGTCCTTTCTGTCACCAGTTTCTCCAGTTTCAGCTGTTCAGATTAACTTGTCAACTGCACACGCCAAGGGGTGTCTGATAATGCTGGCTGTTGTAGATTTCGTACCATCTTTCCTTTCATTTTTGCTGACTGTGTCAGACAATCAAAAAGGGCTATGGCCATCAAATGTTTACACAGAAACCAGAGGTGCCTTGAAAATGCTGCAAGTATTTTGCTGACAACAGCCTGGTTTGGGTAGGTCTTCAGAACTTATAAAAATTTGATGTCATTTATATGGGCTCGGATTCCACGCGGTGCTTCCTCCCACTGTTTGACATAAACAAGGCTGACAAACAGAGCCAAATCTGAGAAATTCTTGGATTCGCGAGCAGTCAACTTGAATTGAGTCTTAAAAAGGAATATTTTCAGTGCATAAATGGGTTTTGCCATCCATCTGGCGTGATGCGTTGGACCTGGAGCTCGAAATGATTCGCTGCTTTTGTGTACACCAAGAAACCAGAAGGATAAATGTCGAAATTCCTAATGATCATTCCTTGGATGCTGGGTTTCAAGAGCACCTGGTAAATATCTGAGCATTTCATGTCGCAGTTTGTTCAATAATGGATCCTGAAACAGTTCATCAGTTGCTGCTGAATTGGTTCACTGATGGCCATTCTTTCTTAAATCGCCTGAATAGCGCAGTTGATGGACCTTCGGTTGGACCAAACAAAAGTAAGAAGACATTTGACAAGACGACTTCCATGACGTGATGACGGCATGCAAGCCAGATCATTTCAGTTCCCAAATAAAGGTGCAATTCTAAAGTATGCACCTTTACGAAGCCATGTGTTTCTGGTTGTTGTGTCAAATACGAGGCCTTTGATCTGTGAACTCAGATTCCATTTCTCAATTACTTCAACACAGGCCTTGGCCTGAGATTCAACTGTACCTCTCCATTTTTGGATCTGTCAAAAGTTTTCCTGACCATTTCCAGTGACAATAGCAGCTATGCGGTCCACATTTTCTTTTGATCCATCAATGTCGGGCAACATTTTACCGTACCAGTGCAGCACTAACGGTCCTGCTAGTGAACACTCTTTTTCTTCCATTGTAAACATGACAAAAAGACACATTAGCACACAAGTAAAATATTGAGAATGGGTTGACCTCTAAATGTTGCACAATTAGGCTGAAATTTAACAGGCTAACTATCTATACCCAGTGGACAAAAATAAGCCTTGTGGAGGAATGATTCCACAAACTTAAACTTTTCTTTATGGTTTCTGGACCACACTAATATACATACTACCGTCATGTTCAATGTCATGTTGATTATAGTTTTTAAACAATTACCCTCTTTTATTTATTTTTCTCTGAACTGCTTGACATGTACTATGTGCTGTTGTTGCGTTTGCATTTACGGTATGTCAAGGTCAATAAAATGATTTATGGTAATCATTTCATCATTGTGGCAACTGATTATACTAAAAAGGACAGAAGTCACTGGTGGGGAAAATGGCAAGGACTGGTGAAGAATTTGAGAGGGCTGGTGGGGAATTTCCCCAACAGTCAGCATGTTAAAACATGCTCTGCCTTCTTCTGTCTCTTGTAGCTTTCAATACCCCATCGATTTTATTGTATTGTATTGCATTTAGAAATTTATAAAGCGCTTCTCACAGTAATACCCAATCAGAAGCGCTCCCAGTGCGAAGAACTCTCCGAAAAAAGAAACGTCTTAAGACAACGAGAAGAGGCCGAAATACCCCCAGCTAGGGGGTAGTTCGGCCTCTTCTTATGTCATCATTTCGGCCTTCTGATACTATGCTTGCGTGCCGAACTTATTCGTCGGTTTTGCCAAGGACTGTGTGCGTTTGATTGTATTTTGTTCGCAAGTCACCTTGTCGTCATGTTTACTGCACCAGACCCAACCTTCTGATGTATGGTCGAGCCTCAGCCATACGGGCCGAGTACACCGCCTGTAGCCGAATGTTTTCGTCTCGGTGGAGGACGACCGACGCGGTCCATTGCAGTGACCTCGACCTTCAGTCACTGGAGGTGCTTCAATCAACCGACCGACATAGGACCATTGCCTTTTCTGCGCACGCCTTGTGCCTCGACGAATAGCCGGACGTGCGTCATTTTCTACCAGTGAGAGACTGCTCGTCGGCAGCGTCATCGTGTTTACGAACGCTGTCACCTGTGGCCGCTCTACCCAATAGACATAACTTGGTCCAAAGACTCTGAACATCCATGCCATCGACATGGGGGAGATCACACAACCCTGTCGGAAAGAGGCGCTATATAAAGTATATAAGAAGCGTCATATGTTATGCCGTAGCTCACTCCTTTGCAAATTGCAATGTTCCTGTTTTGGCAAATTAAACAGATAATTACTGTTACTTCTCTCTCTTTCGGGGAGGAACTAGGACGCGATGGGGCCACCCCAGCCAAGTCAGACTCGAACTCTAAGAACCGGTCAGGAAGGTGTTCATCAGGAGGGAGGGTATGCGATTCAAAGTGTTCCTGTCCCAAGCGAGTTAAAAGATGTGCCACCTCTAATTCATCCACCTCACGCTCAGATACCAGGATGGATTCAGTGGGGTCCGTGGTCCTCGGGTGGAGGACAACCTTCGATTCTGTACAAAGTTCTGGGTGCGAAGCAGGACCTCCCCTATTTGTGGATTCATTAATGGTGTTTGTGTTTTTAGGGTACCCTTCTACCCGACCTTCACGATCTTCAACCCGTGTGACAGAATCACTGCCTTCAGCCTCCTCCTCCTCCTGAAGCTTATCACCTCCTACCATTACCTCTGGGAACATGGTTTTGAAGTGTGACAGAAAAGTCTCCCTCATTTGTGGATTTGAACGAATTAACTGGACACAAAGATCTAATTCAGTTTCCATATTTTGTGTTATTAAATGATCTAAACAACAATTACAGAAATAGAATTATGTCAAATAAACTAAAGGGTCAATTCTGGAGAGCAAGTGTTTCTTACTTTTTTACTCTTTTAAAAGAAATGCGAATAATGAATTAATACAGAATTAGAAATGCGAATAATGAATTAATACAGAATTAGAAATGCGAATAATGAATTAATACAGAATTAGGCGGTTAGTGCTTATGAAACCCTATCTGTGTCAAGTCAATACCCAGTGACCTAGTTACATAGCATTTAACCCCGTTTGGCTAAAATTAGCTATTTTTAAGACCAAGTTACCTCCACTTATCTCTAGTTGGGATTTCTCAGGGGCGGGAGCCAACCAACGGGAGCGCAAACTATCCCTGTTACTCCAATTCCCTCGTCCAACTTTAAGTAATGGTCTATCTGGGGATTATCCACTATTCACCCAACAAAAATTGGCAGCGATGGCGCACTCAACGTAACTACGCACTATTCCAAGAACCCGGAAAGCCTATCTTATTTCCGCTACGTAGTTCCTTCTAATTCACCCTTAGGACACCACTAAGTTCTCCCGGAGTATATTACCACTTTAAATACACCTTTTGTGGCCGTAATTCGGGGAAATACTTATCCTGAAGGCTTATGCAACATTTTATTTAACCGCTTCAACCGCCATTTTCTATCAACAACGCCAACTACGTCACTTCCTTCCTGTCCACTCTCAGATTTTATATAGCGCTTTATCATTTTCGTCACATTACACACCTTCATCTTAGCATTTTTTTAACTTTTAGCCTTGGTGTAATATTTTACTTGGTTTGATGAAACAAACTTTTATTTTCTTCAGTTGTTCTTCTCTCCGTTGTCGAATTTGGAGTAGTGACATCTGTTTCTGAATTATTATCCTGTTCAGAACGTAATCTGACCGTTACGGTCGATAACTATATGAGACTTTACTTCGATGGCGCTGAGATAACTGGTCTTCCAAATGCCGACATCTATAATCAACCGGACGTTGTCGAACTTCCCTGTACTACGAAGTTAATAGCGATTCATGGAACAAATGGACCGCTAGGTGCGGGTATTCTGGCGTCGACAGATGATGAATATATTCTGACCAATTCATCTTGGAAATGTTCAAACGTCAGTCAGTTCGGTTGGGAGCAGATTGATTTTGACGATTCCACTTGGGTGCCTGCCGTGGAGCTTAATTGGACGGTCATACCTGACATTAGCTCAAAGGCTTACTGGATCTGGCTCAGAGCATGGATTTCTGATGGTGAAAATATGGATATGGATGTCTACTGTAGAAAGAGATTAGGTAAACTCATTTTTGCATTTCTTTGGTTCTTTGCATTATTAACTCGTCGTTGTCCAGTATGCCCAATATTGGAACATTTTGAAATTAAGCCAATTACTTGAAATTCACCGATTATAATTTTAGTGAATTAATGAGCACCAGTCATTATGAACAGGTTTTCTCAGAAAAAGCTGTTGAAAAATCACTTATTTGAAAATACTCATAGCTGCAGTGATATAAGATTTCTGTAAGCACTTCCGATTGAAAGAAAGAAATTTCGACAGAAATTAAAAGTGCTTTTACTTCAAATTCATTTAAATACAGATTTCCGAAAGCTTAAAGTTATTGTTACTCTAATGTTTGTTATATTCCACGATGGTTTTGTTCGTTTTACACCACGTACTTTTGCTTTGAATTTGTGCCACTGTATTTTGTGTTTCATAATTGGAACACAAAGCATAAGTAGCCTAGTATTTGAAATTCAGGTTACCAAATTTCCCTATAGAACCTCTTAATCGTCAAAGCACTGTTTATACATATACTAACATCTGGTCTATGACGGCAACAGTTACACTTGTTATTTTCAGATCCAAACTACTGTGCCATCATCAGCCCTTGTGCATTTGGAGGCACCTGCATTGATGAACCTAACGGTGAATACCAGTGCATCTGTGCGCCTGGTTACACCGGACAGAACTGCTCAGACGGTAAATAAATGTAATCTAATATAAATATCTAAGTAAGCATAAAACATATAAACCGGATCGAACCCCCTCCAGTAATCTGTTTGCAAACCATAAAGAAATCATTCCGCGGAGACATGGAACCAATTAATTTGGAAATGTGTTCTTGAATAAGATAAATTTTCGGTGGTAACATAATCGCAAACATGACAAGCACGTTCCAGAGTTGGCCTAATGTTCAAGATTCTGAATCACATTAATATATAGGATAGGGTGGCAGTCAAAAAGGTATTTTTTTTATAATGCCAGGGACATCTCCCAGTTCTGTTCGTATTGGTAGTAGAAACCCATGTGCAAAATCTTTTTAAAATATTCCATTATTTAGGGGTGCCACATCACAACTTAAATTTTGCATATAAAATTATTGCGTTATCGAAGCCATAAAAATCAACTTTTTACTTTTTTCAGCAGCTGGATGAAAGTTAGAAACTTCTAGAGCCTATTATTTTTTATTGCCATATGTGATGAGTGCCATGTAGGCCTACCATGGATTGTTGGATACCTTATTCTCTGATGACTGGTTTTATAAATAAATGATTAAATAATAAATATATAAATAATATTGGAACAAACTGGAGCTGAGGAGTAAATAAATAATTTTTATTTTTAAAACAATTGTTGGGACTTCTGTATATTAAGGGCTTTCTTAAGCTTAATTATTTATTTATATTTACTCACAATATCTCATAGTATCCATAACCAATTTCAAATAATCCAGCATTTTGTAATAGAGGAAACGCACTTCATGACAAAGTAAATAATGTTTTTCAAAAAATTTAATATCTGACTAAAGTTTGGTTTCGGGTCAGAACTTATGATTAATATAGTAGAAAATCAGATTATGATTAGCAACTCTGTACAAGTTTTAATTTAAATAATTTGTTAGCTTATTTAAAAAATACTTTGCAAGAAAAATCCTAAAATACCCAATACCCAACACTTAGTCTAGCCCAATGTATCCAGTGTTTCCAATCTCTTTATCGACTTGCTTGTTTTCAGTACTTTTTAATTGAAACTGACTAGGATTCATTCATTCCAAAAATTTATACAGCGCCCTTCAAGAAGCCTACTCAGAGGTCCTCAAAGGTTGGCATGTTCAAAACCTTCTACCAGATCTGAAACTGATATTTGCTTTGTTGGATTCACACATGATTCAATCAATATTGCAAGGCTGCTTTAATTAAAACAGACATGACAGGTATTTCATTTGTTCAATGGCATACTGTTCGTGAAAGTGCACGCATGACAGTTGGAACAGTTGCAACTTTTTGAAATAGAGCTCACTTGCCTGTGACTACAATGCAACACGCAATAGGGAGGTTTGAGAAGATCTACAATGAGTGGAGGAATTCACAAAAGGCGGCATAGAGAGGTGGAGAAACACAGAAAGTCACAGAGTAAAGATTTGTTGAATCATTAGAGAAAACATTTAATATTTCACATTCTGATGCGGAAGTGAAAAATAAACTCGTGAGGACAGAGCACTTTTGCAGGCTTAGCTCAGAGATGGAAGGATGTCAAGTTCAATGGCACAAGTGGATAACAAATTGAAAACAAGATGAAGAAAAACGGAAGAGAGCCAAGATGAAATTAAGACCAGCGTTTATCAAGAGACATTCAATTAATTATTTGAACAATCTGTTACTACTACTCCAATGTCCAGGTCCAGTGGTATTAAGATAGCTGCCGAGTTATTTAAATCTGATGCTTCAGATAGTGATAACTGCTGTATAGACTGCGTCGAAAACTCTGAGTCTGGCGGTGAGGCAGAAACCCCAAAGACTAAAAGACATCGCCCAAAGAATATTATCAGTGTGCAAGTAGCAGCAGCTCTTGATCGAATGAAGGTAATACAATAGTAATGCGTGGGAAAGAGCAGCATTTAGTTGGAGTGTCAGCAGACTGGAGATAGGTTGAGTGTGGTAAATAATAGGACAGAAACGGGAGTGGCATTGATACCAGAATAAAATCAAATGCTGACCAGGAATGAGGGTCAAAAGCAGGCCTTGCTCCACGTGGTGTCCGAGCATCGAAAAAGTTTCCGGATCCCAAAAAGTCAACGGTCACAAAATGGACCAATAAATATTTTAATGTGTTAATTATTTAATCAAATTTATAAGGCTGAATAATGCTCACCAGTACTTATTAATTATTCTACTTTTAAGCAAAACAATTTAAGGTTTACTTGATCTTACACAAAATACGAAAAGTTCTAATATTATCACAACTATTATTGTGCTTACGATCCTTGTCTAAAATTTGGGAAACTTCTCCTCTTATGTGGCACACCTAAATGATGGAATATCTTTATCATATTTTGCACACTAACTTACTTTATCAAAAGGAACATAACCTGGGGCTGTCCCATCAATTTACTCAAAATAATTTTTTTGAGCACCACCCTAATATAGCACACTGCTCTGCTCTGATCCACTGCATTATCCAAAGGTGTAACATAGGTCTAGAAAGTGGGGTGCCTGTATCTACAGCCTAGCACCCTGTAAAATGTCAATAATAATAATAATAATAATACTATAATTATCAGTAGTGTAAACAGTGATGCTCGGAAATTCTGTTTTACAGACACACCTAGATTAGGTCAAGCATGACTGTGCTTTATTCTAAATACATAGTATCTTTATCAGTAAGGAGAATATAAACTATTCCAGATAATCCATGGTTGCTTTACATATTGACTAAAGTCTCTCTCTAAAGATAAGTCTAAAGATAAGTCTTAAGTAAAGGTAGCTTTCAGGTCAAAGTATCATCTTAGAACAATGTGCATGTAAATTAAATGGAAAGGCTGCGAGAACAGGCTCTGTTAAGATTGGACATTATATTTAGCAAAGCATATTCGGACCATGGGCGTATTAAGGGGGTGGTTTTACGAGTTCAAACCCCCGAAATTAATTCATTACTTTTATTAAACACTAAAATGTAAAAAATACGACCATTACCAATGGAAACCTGAAAACTCTGATATTTTTTCCTGGCTGCGCCCCTGATCGGACCAATCAGAATGCATATAATGAGTTCATTTATGTGTATATATATAACTTGTGCGTGTTACCAAAGTTAGGTGATCAATATAGCCAATACGGAGAGAGGACTGGAGGCTGGACAACATAGACCGAATAGGGCGACAGAATGGAAGGGTCCAAGAGGATCATCTTTGGCCACCATATTTAATTATTTATGGTTGTGCTGTTGAAAATATCGAAGTGCTTTGACCATAATTGCTTGCTATCCAGTTGTTCTAAAGTAAATTTGACAGTGAAACATCGAAGAAATAAAGATTTCACAAATATTACTGTCTTTGATCTTATCTGGTTTGACATAACCAAACATGATTGACGAGGTTCCATAACTGATCTGATCCATCGCAGTCTTACCTAACATATAAGTCGCTCGATAACGACGATGATATGCAATTATACATGTATATATTATTATGTCAATCAATCGATTTATATAGCGCCTCTTCAAAGGTTCTACTCAGAGGCGCTCCCGAGCCAGGCCTGATCATAGAGAAAAGTCTTCAGTTGTGTATAGAAGGAAGTAGAATAAGTACGAGAGGATAGGCGGAGGAAGGGTGGTAAGTCATTCCACGTTGTTGGACCAACGATAGAGAATGCTCGGCGCTGCTTAGTAGCAGTGCGGGCAAAAGGGACCAAAAAGTCACCCCTAGAAGAGGAACGGAGGGCTGAGCGACCTGTGAGAGAAGAAGATAGAGTGAAGATAGAGCGTAGATAGCGAGGAGCTGAACCCAAGACACATTGCCAGACAAGAGATCAAAGCCTATACAGGATGAGATAACGGAGGGGAAGCCAGTGGAGGGTGTGATGTATGTAAGAAGAAACACTACCATAGCGAGGAATGGAGCCAACAAGGCGCGCCGCAGACCGCAAGACCCTCTCAATGGAGGATAAGTGGACCTGGGGAAGACCAGTGTAGAGAGAGAGGAACAATAGTCTAGGCGAGAGCAGACGAAGGAATGGATAAGAGTGGAAGCAGAAGAGGTTGAGAGAGAGAGAGCAATAACCCTTAGCTGACGAAGATGGTAAAAGCAGGAGCGAGACAGTGAGGAGAGGTGTTTGGAAAAGCTTAGTTCCTGATCAAGAATGACACCGAGGTTTCGTACTGAGGTAGAGAATGTAATAAGAGGAAATTCTACTGCGAGAAGATTAAAGTCCAGTTTTGCCAGCTGCTGGCGGGTACCCAGCCATATGAACTGGGTCTTAGTAGGATTGAGTCTCAGGCGATTTGAAGAATGCCAGGCAGAGAGAGTGTCAGTTGCAAGAGACATCAAGCGAACAGCACTCGCAGCATCACTGCAGGCAGAACAATGCAAGTAAGATTGGAGATCATCAGCGTATGAATGGCTAGAAAGAGCACAGGAAGCGAGGACAGATTCAAGATCGGCTGTGAAAAGAATATAGAGAAGAGCGCCAAGCACTGAGCCCTGGGGAAGGCCAATAGGTACAGAGATCCAAGGGGAGCGCGACGAGCAAAACACAGTAGATGAGGAGCGATCAGATAGATACGAGGAAAGCCACTGAAGAGGCAAGGAAGAGATCCAAAAGAAATGGAGAGGCGACGCAGGAGAAGATCATGGTCGACTGTATCAAAGGCTGCACTTACGTCGTAGAGTGCAAGAAGAGTAAGTTTAGAGCGGTCAATAGCGCTGTAGACATCGTTATGAAGGCTAAGAACGAGAGTCTCCGTAGAGTGTCCCTTGCGGAAACCCGACTGACGGCAAGGCTGCACTTATGTATGTGTGCATATATGTATGTACACGAAGCCGAGGAAGACAAAGAAAGACCTGGATGGACAATATACTGGAGGATCTGAGGGCACAAAACATGGATATGAGGGAAGCCATGGATAAAACAGAACGATTTGGAGATTTCATGTTAAGGACTCATCGTTGGCGCACGCCTGACGGAGGAGAGAGAAGAAGAGAAGAAGACTCACCTATGAGCAAAGATATACATAGCGTTCTGTTTTGGTGGCAATTTTGGCCGCCATCTTATATAGTTTTTTCCCCACACCATTGCCACTATGATAAATCGACTCCTTGGTCTTGAAAATATTAAAATCGACACTTTATTTGTCACTGTAGTTTTCCTTTGAGCTGGAATATGCACATTTGTTTATATTGGAGGCCATATTGGCTGCCATCTTGGACAGTATTATTCCCACACTATTGCCACTACGATAAATCGATTCCTCTAACTTGAAACTATGAAAACCGATACTTCATTTTTTATTGTACTTTACCTATGAGCTGAGATATTAAAATTTTCTTTGGGGTAAAAATTTACCCCATTCCGTTCTTAATGTATCGTTCAATGTCCCCGTTTATGTGTGAAATCTGTCCCAGTGTAGCCTATAGTATCGAACATTCACCTGTGTTGAATCTGTAACTTATACTAATGTTTGAGTAGATAATTGAAAATGGCGACTGACGTGTCAGTGATGGATGATAAGACTGAGTTATAGTACTCTTGCTCAGGGCCTAGAGGAGCAGTCTGCCACGTTGGGTATGCTGATTGTTAGATTAGGGTTCGAATATCGAGTTGTAAAATTGGATGAGCATATAGCAGAGAGAACGAACTCATATGCCCTAGCAAGTATCAGAACTCGGCAATGAAAATCAGAGGCAAAGGGCAAACCCTTTAGGAAGACCATTAATTTCGTCTCTAGAGGCGCCACCTAGTCGGAGTACTCGGTTGGACCAGACAGGAAGGATTGATTATTCGATGATCCCCATTGCTAAATATAACCGTGAAAGGTTGACAATAGCCGACAATGCTCCCTCTAGAATTCCAGTGCGCATCCTAAGCCCTAACTCGGAGTTCTCCCCAAATAATGAGACCGTGGTCGCTTTAATTCCCCCTCCCCATAACCATCTAGAATCTCACTCATAACCATCTCCCCGTGATGTTGAATTGGCATGGTATATCCCTGATAGATTTGTAAGTAAAAAAAAAAAATCTTAAACGGTTATAACTGTGCATATTTTATTCAAAACATAATTTGTATGCTGTAACTGGATCGTTTACAATGTACAGTGCAATCGTAGTTCATGTATTTTGCAAATTAAAAAAACATTATTATGCACTGTAATCTTTGTTAAACCTTTCGTTTTTAGTAGACTCTATAATGATTTACTTGGTTTAATGGTGTAAACGTTTTCTTTTCTTCAGTTGTCCTTCTTCCCTCTGTCGTCGAATTGGAAGCGACATCTGTTGATGAGTTCGCCTGTGTAAAGCGTGATCTGGCCGTTACGGCCGATAATACAGTGAGGATCTACATTGATGGTGTTGAGATAACTGGCCTTCCATATGCAGGCGACTATCGTTATGCGGACGTTGTCGATCTTCCATGTAATACAAGACTAATAGCGATTCATGGGATAAATGGAGGGAGTGTGGGGGGTATTCTGGCGTCAACCGGTGATGAATATGTCCTGACCAATACTAGTTGGAAATGTTCGAATGTCAATCAGGTCGGTTGGGAGCAGATTGATTTCGACGATTCCGCTTGGGTGTCTCCCATTGATAATGGCCTTAATGGAGTAGGTCCTTGGGGAGTGATAGCTGGCATTAGCTCAAACGCTGCATGGATCTGGCTGAACCAAGACCTGGATATGAACGTCTACTGCAGAAAGAGATTAGGTAAAGATCAAAATAATTTCTGGCATTTGTATGACTTTTTGGTATCGTTAACCCCTTTTTGCCCAGTGTGCTAATATTTAAACATTTTTAAAATAATTGATTATAGGCTACTTGGAATGTTGCGCCATATAGCGAATTTAAATGAGCACTTACCATTGTGAACAGGTTTTCTCAGAAAATCTATCGAAAAAATCAGGAATTTGAAAATACTCTTAGTTGTCAGCTGTTTGTACATGTCATTATAATTGCCTTGCCAATGGATGGCCAATTTCAGAGAATCAATCAATCGATCAATCAATCAAAATTTATATAGCGCCCCTTCAGAGGCGTTCCCGACCCTGGCCAGTCTTCAAAAGTTGGTGAAACTGAGAACAGTTTGTAAGGTGTCGTAAATCTAATATTTGCCCGTTCCATGTTGTTGGACCAACCACAGAGAAGGAACGGCTCTGCATTGTTGCCATATAAATTGTCGTAATTACTATTCTAAACTCTGTCGCAACCAGGAAATCCTTCTAAGACATCCAGTGTGATTCTCGTTAACGATAACGATAACGAAAATATTCGTTAACGAAATTAAAATGACTTCGTTAACGATAACTATAACTATAACTAAAAAATATATTTAACTATAACTATAACTATAACGAAAATAACACTAACGAAAATTCATCTTTATTTTCGTTAATGCAAAAATAAAAATAGGAAGTGCAATATGGACGATTCGACATAAATGAGAACGAAAAAAAACACCTGCGATATTTTATTATGCAATTTCTCAGTTACTTTGGAAACTCGTGTATTCATGAAGCTGAATGCATCCATGCTTCAAAGGCTTTCAAAGCTGTGAGCAAATTGTGAAACAGCATGTTAATACGCACAATTTTGCATATTGCCTTACTTATTGTAACTAAGTAGTAACTAAAATTAACTAAAATAAAAATTGCATTGGCTTAAATCCATTAACTATAACTATAACTAAAAATCATAATAATAGGCCTACTAACTATAACTATAACTATAACTAAAATAAAAAACCATTAACTATAGGCCTAACTGTAACTATAACTAAAATAAAATCTGTAAGGAGAATCACACTGAAGACATCTTTTCTTCTCTTACATTAATAATTTAATCTGACTTTTGCACACGTCTTCTGACATTGGATCTATGATGGTAATACTTGTGACTTTCAGCTCCGAGCTACTGCACCTTCAGCCCTTGTTCATTCGGAGGTACCTGTATTGATGAAACTGACGGTGGATATTGCCTCTGTGCGCCTGGCTACACTGGACAGAACTGCTCAGCAGGTAAATTCGCTCATATGGATCTCTAAGCAGGATCACTTAGACAAGGCAACATTTCACTGGTGATTGATTATTATTAAGCCGGACGTTTTCTCGTCCACTTATTAATTTAATTCCATGTATAATCTGATATTATCAGATCTAATTCCTTAATCTGCTTTATCTAACGTAATAACTTTAATAGTACAAATAGTAGAAATGACGTCATGAGCGCCGAATGGCTGTCACCTTATATTTTTGTCTATGTTTTCAAATAATTGTATTGAAATCACATTTTACGGAAATTAATAGCTATTTCGATTAATAGCTTGTCGGTTAATTCACCCCATTTAAGTTTCTCGTCTACCTTGTCGGTTAATTCATTCTTGCGTCTACCTTGCCTGTTCATGGACCCGAATAAATGTTTAGGCCTACGTTTCTTTGACAGAGAACCTTAACTTAGGTTTTATTACGCTAAGGTGGCTTATGAGTATAGTTACCTAACCCTAACCCTAGGATGTAATGACGACAATAACCCTAAACCTGACCCTAACCGACCCTCACGATGCCTAACCTTACCCTAACGAAAGTAACTACTCATAAGCACTCCCAATTCCAGACCCTTGCAAATGGGTAAGTTTTCAAATGTCTATAAACGTAACGGGGTGTAACATACACACGCAAAATTTCCGCCCTGGGGGAATTCGAACCAAATACTACTTCCCGAAAATACATGCCAGCATGTTCATTGTTCATGTGCACATGCCGGAAGAATGAAATTGGTCGTGTATTTCCCCAGCAGTTTAATGGGGTGAATTAATTTCACGTGGGAAAGTCATGTAATACATTAACATTGGAAAATTGAAATGGGGTCAATTAACCGACAAGTACCAGAAAAACTACCAATGATCCCTCACATAACCGCAAGGTTGTTTATCTTCATCGTCTAGTATCCTACACTAGCCTTCTCAACGAAAACGGTAGCATTTACATTCGATATGTTTCCTCCCTCGAAATCTTATGACCTATTTTGTTGTATGGATAGCCTACAACACACGGGATCCCTTCGCTGTCAGTCCCAATAACAAACTTATTATTTCTGGCCATCAATTTGTCGGTTCTAGGACGTTTCGTCAACGGACTGTTCGTCCAGGGGAAATAATAAACTTTTCCAGTGGAATCAAAATATATTATATAGCCTAATTATATCCTAGCCGGGGGATTATGTCTTCGCTTGGAGAGATTATGTAAGCAATTTTCTTGCACATATCACGCGCTCTCAATTTAAACTGGAAATTGGAGTGATGAAAATAATTAATTTGCTTAAATATAAGTTGGATTAATGAAAGAAGTTCTTTGCCTAAATGGAAGTAGGATTGATAAAAGAAAGTCTGCTTAAATAGGAATTGTATTGATGAAACTAATTCTTTGCTTAAATAGAAGTTGGACAGATGAAAGAAATTCTTTGCTTAAATAGCAGTTGAATTGATGAAATTAATTCTTTACTTAAATAGAATTTAGATTGATGAAAGAAATTCTTTGCTTAAGCAGAAGTTGGATTGATGACAGTTGTCATGGACGTTGGTACTTAACAGCGTAAATCACGGCATTGAAACGATGGTATTAATTTACCAACCTAAACTAGCCTATGGTTTAACCACAGATCGTTTCATCGTTTATATACATGGCATTTTAATAGCAATGTCCATGATAGCTGTCATCAATCCAACTTTGACTTTCAAAAACGTTATTTTCATCAGTCCAAGTTTTATTTAAGCAAGAATTATTTTCATCAATCCGAATTCTAGTTTCACAAAAAACCTTTTTCATCAATTCAACTCTTACTTTAAAACAAATTAAAACAAATTATTTTCGTCGATCCAGCTTCTATTTAAGGAAGAATTATTATCATCAATCCAACTTCAATTGTAAGTATTTTTGCGCACCTGCCGTCACGCTTAATGGACTAGTAAGCTTAATCCTTTGATTGATCAACGATTCCGTTTGACGAACAGTCCGAGGCGAGAGGATCTTCTTATTGGGCACCAAAGGACGATCTCAGTAGAACCTGCCTGCCCTGTTGAGTCCTGTCTTGTGATTCTGATCTTGGTTTCAATGTGCTTATTCTCCCATAGATGTGTCTCTAACAATGTCATAACCATCACACACTTCTTTTGACGATGTAGGACGAACATCTAATGCACAGTTTTGAATATGCTATTTAAGTAATACAATTTGATTTAAGACAAGATCAGTTACAGGAAATATGCTTCAGCTTTTCACATAATTTGGCATAGAGGATCAATTTGCCAAAGCTCGAACATTCCTTGCAGGTTGAAAAATATCCTTTTTGTCTTGTTATCTTCGCAACTTCTACCCTTAAGCATGCCTCTTCTTGCCTTCACTTGTCACTTCTCTCGGTTTATCCTATACAACCTGCTCTTAGTTTTCAGTAACTATGGAACCAGAAGAATTCCAACTCGCTGTCTTACTTTGATGATCATAGTCGCTATAAGCTGGATGCAGCTTGTTACACGTCTAGCAACAATTTCAAGAAGGATTTGTTGTTTTTGATCACAGTAATCGACTACTGCGAGAGTAGTCCTTGTGTGAATGGAGGAACATGTGGGTCTTCTCTGAATGGCTACATCTGCAGTTGTCAGACTGGATACACAGGCGACCATTGCGAAAACGGTAAGTCTGACTCCCTTATCAAATCAGACATTTGGCCAAGTAACAGCTGAAGTCCTACCTCAACAGTTCAAATACGAAAGAGCTGAATGACTTTTCGTAATCAGCAATCTATTGCGATAAGATATTGCTTATGCTCCATTTTTACTAACCACAAGCAGATTTGTATCCGCGGACAGTTTACCTGAGCCTACATTTACATTCTTAGTCCAGCAAGTAGCTTATCCACCTCTAAGCTATTACTCTGTCCCAATAGACTGACTTTCTGGATTTAAACTGAGTGCGGCTTGGTTTTTGTGCGCCATCCGCTGATATCTTTCCAATGGACCGGTGATATTGTATTTTATTGTATATTCGTTGATTGAATAGCCCTAGCTGACATAACGCAGCTATTTACAAATTCTGTTAGGGTGAATCCATGTTAGGCCTTATATTATGTCTTGCTTGGTCCAGCTGATAATTCTTTCTGGGTTTGGCCTGATATAATCCCTACTAAATGTTTTTATACAACACGCGGTTGTCATAATTTTGCACGTTATCGATCGAACGTGTGGTATTGTATTTTGGTGTTGGGAAGTAGCTCGAAGCGCGAAATAATTGATACTTCGCGATATCGGTATAACTCGCTTCACTTTCCATCCAGGTCCCTCGTTAGTGTACTCTTCAAGACGCTTTAAGACCTCAGCCTTGGCCGCTCGCATAAATCCTAGGATGTCAACCGCATTTGAGGATGGGTGCTGCAATACTTCGGAAGTAAGCTGTAGTGGTGATCAGGAGCCGGGCTATCGTCGTGCACATTTTCAATTGTCAAAGCAGACTTTTCTTCCTCGACCCTAAGCATTTGTAAGTATTTAAGACCTTGCACACTGATCAGCTGTTCATTGCGATGCCCGTCGATGCTCGACTCCATTGCACTCATGTGGTCAACGCGTCTCCCTTCAGCCTCTCCTCTCCTCTCAGGGGTCAAACTTTGCCAGAAAGGCCTTGCGTTTTGCCCCTCTATGTTTTCGCACTGGAGGAATTGGCCTCAGAGGCAGCGGCATCAAAAGCGCCGTTTGGCTGCTTCTGGGATAGGCTCATCCAGCATGTTTTTACACAATAGCATGGAGAGCTGGGGACCCTCTAAACTCAGCTAGCAACTACTCAATGTACTAATACATAGTCAATACCATCCAAATGGTTTATGTTTGGCCAATGATAAAAGTCATAATACACTATCCAAATCATTTGTTCAGTTGGTTTTCAAATTGTGATTGGTCGTAGTCGTTTCCTCTCTTCTTGAAACTCGCGTACACGATACGATTTGGCGGCGTAGGCTAATTCAGAAATTTCTTAGCGGTTTCTTCATGCTCCTGCCACATTTAGAGCATTGTTTCGTTCCGCCACCTTTATGCAATTGTGACAGATGATTAAAACAATTATACTGTCCACTGTCCAGTGCACAACGAGAGCAGAGAGTTGTTTGACCAATTGAAAGATATTCACATGTGTTTGTTCCGGTCATTTTGCATTTATATTCAATGTTATATCTCAACCTCTGTTTTTTTAATTGGTTAATTTAATGTTGTTTGACGGCTGGACATTAACTTGTTTGAGCTCAGCCTCGTGAGACGTTGCTCGGCTGGGCAGCAAACCACCCAAGGACACCTCGGGTGGGGTATGCCGATGGCAAGTAGTCTGGGGCTCGTGGGCCCCATAACTTCATAACTTCATAACTTCTATGATGCCTGTTTTCAAAGCTAAAGAAATTACTACTCAAGTGCTCATAATCAGAGTGTTCTTTGTCCATAACCTACGCCCCAGACGCCATGCCCGGGTGCTGCCAAAGCTGACAACCAAATGAGGAAAACATTTTATAGTCAGAATGTTGTTCGCATACTAATTAGATCTGTCTCGCAATCTCACTGGGTCCTAAATAGATGTTGATGTTTGATGTTTTTGATGTTTATGTGAATTTATATTAGACTTAGCCTATATTACTCCTTAGTCCACCTTTATCTATCTTACTGTAATGTAGTTTGGGCCTCTAATTACCCTTCTCGATTGGTTAGGTTAACTTTATTGCAAAAAAGAGCAGCCAGAATTATCTTGGGTAACTTGAGCTCCTTGTCTTCTCAGGCCATGTTACAGAAATTAAACATTTGTAATATAGAACAGATTAGAATTAAACAGACCTCAGAGTTTATGTTTAAATACATGCATAAGCTCTTGCCTGCAGCTTTTACTGACTTCTTTAGCTTGATATGCCAATCTAATCCTTACAATGTTAGGACATCTTCCAAATATAGAGGAATTGCCACTAGAACGAATACACGGAAATTCTCGATCTAAAGTGCTGGCCCTAGGACATGGAATAATCTCCCTGTCACCATTCGTGTTTCTCCTTGCATTTCAATATTTAAAAAGAAACTTCGTCATCATTTACTGACTGTGGATCCATAACTCTCACTAGGCATGCTTCCCTTGCTATTACCTGCCTTGTGTGCCTCAATAATGTGTACATACTGTGCTCGGTGCAGGCACTCATTGTGTTTATTTTTTGCGATTTAGTTTTTTTTAGTTAACTAGTTAAGCTCTTCAAATTTTTGTGCTCTCATGCATAACCGGTGCTACCTTTTCCCATGTACATGGGTAACCCTGTCAGCGGGACCCCGGTCCCTTAAGGGTTTCTCACCCTTTGCTTTTTTGTTTGCCAATGATATGATCTGTTTGTTTGTGATGTTGTAAGACACCTAAAAAGCAATAAATTTTTTGGTTATGGTTTGGTTATGGTTATATTGCTCATGCTTGTTCACCAGAGTGCTGTCTGGCAGCTGGTTATATTAAAGAATATACTTACTTACTTACTTCTTAATGCTATACAGCGCTCTGTCCAAAAAAATATTCACCACTGCAATAATGATAATAGAATAACTCATATTCGGCATATTCGCTTTATATTATGATCGATATACACATATGATCATGCATGGCGAAAACCAATGCTGACCAAATTTCTTTATTTAAATGTCTCGGTGAAACGGTGCTAAAACATTATGTCAGCAAATCTACTAAATCATTTTCTCGATTTCGCAAAAAGTGGACATAGACCTTTGCAGTTATATAGGCACGATTTCTAGCAATGATTTAAAGAAGGTAAATTTTTTGTTTTTGCTCACAGTAATCGACTACTGTGGCAGTAGCCCTTGTGTGAACGGAGGAACGTGTGGGTCTTTTCTGAATGGCTACACTTGCAGTTGTCAACCTGGGTATACAGGCGTCCACTGCGAATACGGTAAGTTTGACTTCTTTATGAAATCAAACATTTGGCCAAGTAACAGCTGAAGTCCTTCCTCAACAGTTCAAATACGAAAGATTTGACGGGTTTTCATAATGAACAATCTAATGCGATCAGATATTGTTAATGATCCATTTGTAAACATAATAAGCTGCTTTGTAACCTCGAACAGTTTCAGACTGTGATATTTAGCCATTCGGTGACATTAAGCAGAAATAATTTACAGCATTTCAAAAGGACAACCGCCATGTTGAACCAAAAAAGAGGAAGAAGAAGTTTAATTAGTAATAGGCTACATAGACAATTATTAAGTCTTATCAATATGAAAATACCACGTGCTTAAACACAAACGTCTTGGTTTTGATGCGAGCAGCATTTGAACATGAAAGTTCAATTGTCCATAATTATTCCACCTGTTATTAGTTGTCAGTTTTTATGGAGAAAGGAGTATTGCATTTCGCTGTCTTAGAATTAACATTTTCCCCGTGAGCAGGGGCGGAGACTTAAGGGGGGTCAGGGGGGACGGTCCCCCCCAAAAAACTTGAGATGGGGGGACGAAGCTGCTTATATCCCCCCTAATATTTCTGAAATATTTCATGAATATAATAATAATAGCTACGGGTGACAGCAAGCAATTTTGTTCAGATGACATCTTAAAATGCTACCATTACAGTGTGGAAATTCAAAAATTTAAATAGGGGAGGGTCACATCTCCTCTCCAAACTCAAACACGACTCAAACTACATGTTAGCTAAGAGTGACAGCTGGTTCTTATCCGCACTCAAATAATGACAGCTTAAAATGCTACCATTACAGTGTGGAAATTCAAAAATATTTATATGGTGAGGGGCACTTCCCCCTCCCCAAACCCGTCCTCTTACTCAAACACAACTCAAACTACATGTAAGCTACGAGTGACAGCTGGTTCCTATCAGCACTCAAATTATAGAGCAATTTTTTTCAGATGACAGCTTAAAATGCTACCATTACAGTGTGGAAATTCACATCCCCCTCCCCAAACCCCTCCCCAAACTCAAACACGACTCAAACTACATGTTAGCTACGAGTGACAGCTGTTCACTCAGCACTCAAATTATAGAGCAATTTTTGTTCAGATGACAGCTTAAAATGCTATCATTACAGTGTGGAAATTCAAAAAAATTTATATGGGGAGGGGGCATATCCCCCTCCCCAAACCCCTCCTCCCTGCTCGGCGCTGCGCGCCTCGCCGATCGTCCTTCGGCCGCTCCCCCAAACCCAAGACCAAGTCTCCGCCTATGCCCGTGAAATATAGTGAATAATATTCTACCTGTTCATGTTTTGACGTACAGAAATTGCACACACTCTGATAGTTTGGTGCTTATAGTCGCTATGAACTGGATGCAACTTGTTACTTGTCATGCAACAATTATATGGATTTGTCGTTTTTGCTGGCAGTAATCAACTACTGCGAGAGTAGTCCTTGTCTGGTTGGAGGAACGTGTCTTCCTATAATCAATGGCTACGTCTGCCAATGTCCGCCTGGATACACAGGAGACAACTGCGAATACGGTAAGTCTAACTTCCATGTTGGCCAGGTGACAGCTGAAGTATATACCCTCCACAGTTGAAATACGAAAGATTTGAAGGTCTTTTGGGTGAACAATATAATGCGATGAATCAACAATAAGGAATTTGTATCCGAAGTTTGGTTGCCCGAGTTCATATCCCATAACTTTCACCATAGGCTATCACTGTGTCTCATTGGGCTGATATTCTGTCTTACGCTGAGTGTGGCTTGGTTTTGATGCACCCTCGTTTGACATATGTTGCAATGGACACCGGCGAAATAGAAGCTGCTAATTAGTAGTAGCCATGGAGGGGTGGAGATGGCCGTGGTGGTGGTGGTGGCTGTGGTGGTATTTTACTTCAGGAAATAATTTTCGTTCTACTTCTATTTCGGTTCGGATGTCTTCATCTAATTACAGTTTGTTTAGAAAATAATGTCTGTTCTCATTTCAGTTGTTGTTTGAAAGTTATTTCAGTAATAGGTCTACTTCTTTATACAGCTAGTGCTAAATTAATATAATTTTGAAAAATTTAATTATGAGATGCGTTTCTTTAATTTGAAAGTACCCTCTTATTTTCAGTTACCTCTGCTTACGGTTTCTTCGCCCTGCTATTATGAGCCCTCACACGGGAACTATTCTTTCTACATTAAGCTTCAGAAGCTGGCGCAGCAAGGTCTTTTGCAAGTGAGGCAATATTGCCGTAGACTTGCCGTATTTTCCTCCAAAAATTATGTATAACGATTAACACACTAACCAGGCAATTCGAACCTCAGACCTAGTTTGTGTCATTTCACGACCTCGATAGCCCGAATCCACCAACATATTGACAAGACTTCACTCTCTTTGATCACTCTCACTGATCTTCCACCGAAATGGTCGACTACGTCACATTTTTGTAACGTTTTCTTTTATTTAGGTATTCCTGCAGCTTTTGTGTTTTCTCCGTGGTGACAGCCCCTGACTCAGAATCGGTGACATGAAAATTTCTTGTCATCCCCTTTTTTGCTTTGTCCTCTTCGGAATCTATTTCTAAGTCTTCTGTTATAGTCGCTGTAGATGCGAAACCAGAGTGCTTACAATTTTTACCTTAAATTGTAGTTCCCCAAAAATCTTTTTCAGGGTTCAAAGTCTAGCATACAGAGTTTTTTATTTGCAGTAACCCTATTGAAAAATTCCATACGTGGTTTTCCTTATTCTGTTCAGTGAGCAAACTGGACAAAGTTCCTTTACTACGGTCTTGTTGCAACGTTGAATATTATAAACTTAAAGAAATGAAAGTGACCATAATAAACTAAAATTAAATTACTCGGGCAAGAGTAATCTGGCAAGCACATTTTGAGGCCCAGGCAGTAGCCTACCCTGAAGTGTACGTTGGGCTCAAATTGACAAAGGGTCCTCCTTCATTACTTTATTGAGTTCTCATTCTCATTCTAAGGTATGAGTCATAAGGAAACGTTGTTCAAAGGCTTGAAACTATAATTGTTGAGTCTACACTGTAGGCATTAATTTTGATCATCTTTGTACAGAATGGCATACTCCCCGATGATCCTCGACTGGTGTATGAGCGAGTCTTATGCTGTTTGAATGCATGAAGACACTTAGGTAACTCAGAAATACGCTGTTATTACCTTTGAATATATATTCTTTCAGTGATAAACAACTGTGCCAGTGTTCCATGTCTGAATGGTGGAACTTGTCTGAACAGCATCAACTTCTACGTCTGCGTATGTTCACAAGAGTGGACTGGAGCCAACTGCGACATTCGTAAGTCCTCTTCATATACCACACGACGCATTCATCGCTAAATAACTTCACGAAGAAGCGCTTTGAGACTTGAGAAAACTTGTCTATCCGTACATTACCTTTGCTTTATTTATTTAGCCTAATGAAATCTAGGGCACCGTGTGCAACGTTATTATATAATGTTGATGAAAATGCATAAATGACTGGTAATACTGACTATGCTTTAACCATTCAGTTGTTCTGACGTCAATCTGACATTGAAGATCTAAAGACTTGACAAACCTGACTCTCTTTGTCATCCGGTTTCACATAACCTAACCTCAATTGACGTGATTCTACGTCTAATCTCCCATTGTAGTCTTATATTTATACCCAACATAATCAGCTCTACGTAATGCTGAGATTGGCGATGAAGATTTTAACGATGTCTTAATATTTAAGATTTATAACTTCAATAATCGCTGAAAATGTAATCTTCAACATTATCCATTAACCGTGTGGCGATGAAGATGCCTATGATAATGATGATGGTGCATAGCCATAGACGTGTAGAGCGCTGCTAAATTAGAATCGCGAGGACGACGATGATGATATGTGGATATATTATAAATGACAGACTGAAAAGCGCTATGCAATTATAATGAGAAATGCAGAATGCAGAGAGAACAGTGTACTTCAGGCAAAACATATGCAGACTGTGAAATAAATATGGCCGTGATTCGGCCAAACAAATAAATTGGAGGGTAAAGAATCAGAGGAAGGAAAGGTCTCTGCAGTCGGACGACTCAGAAGGAGAGGAAATTGGAGGAAGGAGAACGCCTACGCATTCTGGGAGAAGGCCAGGGGAATGAGGTAGAGGAGAGGAGAAGGTGGAGTCACTCGAGGATGAAGGATCGAGGCAGTCAGCGAAAGTCCGAGGACGGATGGAGAAAGAGTCGGGGAAATTAGGGGCAGTGGAAGATCGGCGAATAGACGAATCGAATCATACGAAAGATGGAAGAGAAGGAAAACAAAAAGACCGCCTGATATTATACGTTGAGTTAAGTAGTCTATAATTGCCATTATTATCATAATCATCATAATGATTATGTATCGTAATTATATTGTTCCCTGTGAACATTGACATTCATTGCAATAAAAACTTCTGAACTTAAATACAGCTCAGTTATAGATATATAATAATTATGGATG
The DNA here is from genome assembly GCA_020284085.1 of Aporrectodea caliginosa. Taxonomy (NCBI): domain Eukaryota; kingdom Metazoa; phylum Annelida; class Clitellata; order Crassiclitellata; family Lumbricidae; genus Aporrectodea; species Aporrectodea caliginosa. Next base: position 345,430 of record JACEVL010000853.1, on the reverse strand, counting down.
TGCTATTATTATGTATGTGTGCATATTTGTATTTTGTGTATCTATTTATTCATGAATGTTTAACGTTTGTATGTCTGCAAGTGAGTATGTATAATTATGTGTATGTATGCTTTTATGTATATAATACGCACGCAACTGTGCATGCATGTTTTATGTATGTGTATGGGTGTGTGTGGCACACACAGGCATTTGAGAGAAGGATAGATAGAAGACAGACAGAGACATAGAGAGATGGACAGACAGAGATACAGAGCAAGAGGGAGACAGACGGACAGACAGTCAACAAGACAGTCATGCAAACAGTCAGGCAGACACCGAGATAGAAAGACAGACAGGCAGAGAGTAATGAGGAAAGCCAGAGATCTATGCTATGCGTAAGCATGGTAGTAATGCACCAGCGTGCGTATCACAGGTAGGGGAATCGTGCTTGTGGTTAAGCCACACTGTGACAGGCCTGCACGTGCCAAATATGTAGACCATAATCGACTTAAGTTAAACTTTGAACTGTAAAGTAGCTCAGCTCAGTCGGTCAGAGTCGCTGCTAGAAGTCGCGCTGCAGCTGGTGACCAACGAACTGCTCAACGACATCATCCGAATGTTCTCATTTTCTTCTGTTGGTCGACAACTCCGAATCTCGGACGACCAACCGACATTACATATGTTTGACTGTATGTGTGTTCTTGTATGTATGAATGCATGTATGCATGTATGTATTATATGCATATATGTACGTTTTATTCCTTAGTGCTCAATCCGTGTGCCGATTATCAGTGTGCCAACGGTGGAACGTGCCTCAATAACTGCGGAGTGGCTCAGTGCATATGTCCTTCTGATTATACCGGAACCTTGTGCATCGATTGTAAGTCATATTCAGCTAAAAAAATAATATGCTTTCCTCAGACATTTTTAAGTCACAGCAGTTAAAACTACATACTTACATCCACACATACATATTATAATAACATATGACATATCATCTAAATGAGTCAGCGTCTTCTATCTTAGTCTTATTTCGCTTACTTCCTCATTTCGTCGTAATCTCTTTCAAAGGCCATAATTATGATTCATATCCATCGTCTTATCGATGTCTTTTGCGAGTGGATAGAGCACGCCTCCTTTCCTGTACACGTATAATACATATATTTGACATCGCAATCGTTCATATGCTTATAAGGTATATCATCTTACCAGCAAATCCGTCTCATGCATTTCCGCTGTATCCTTTCTACTTACACAATCACATGAAGCTACAGTTATAAATGTGCATAATAGTCTACTGCTGAGGTCCAGTCGAGTTTTGTAGTCCGCAACTAAATGATCGTCAGCTAACTAAACCTACAACTTGAATCGACACACAATCTCGCTACTAATGCGATGTGTCAATATATGATTTGTTCTTGACCTCACACAAGTATCAGATACAGCACATTTCGAGCAATATACTTCTTCACCGTTTATAACAACGGTCCACACTTTCATCTTAATTCAGTATTGTAGACATTGCCAGCGAACTGTAGAGGCCCAGTATAAAAATTTTCTCATTTTCAAGTAGCATATCTTTCGCCTTTGGTCACCTCTGAGACTCTTCAATATTCCACTAGCTAATAGGATGCTTTAACTCTCGTTGTAGGCTAGACTCAAAAACAGTAATGGATTTCAGTACTTTTATGTCGCTGCTCCGTCTTTCGGAATTCTTCCTTTGGCTTCCAGTGGCTTCAACGCCTCAATTCAGCTTGACAAAGAATGTTCCGGCTTGTTTAAGAGATTTTGTTCGTTAGAATAATCGTGTGCTCTCATTTAATGTGTCCCTCGTATTTGGAACTATCTGCTTGCTTCACTTATGAACTCGATAGTATCATGTCTTATATCTGCCTTTGTCACACTTTTACTTGAGTAACCTTACCTGCCACACCGTAATCGCATTCCTAATCTCAGTAAAATTTGAAGGATTCGTCTCATCTTGACACGGATCAAGGAACCCGTTTGCATAATTCATCTCCTAACTGCAGTCAATACCAATAAGCTTTTGCCTGTACGCTGTTCAACACCTGCTTACCTACTGATGAAGTAAAGTTGTGCCTCTCAGTCTGTCTAGACTAGAGGTCTGCGGGTAGAGCATTTTTGCTACCCGACCTGCACCCGTAACACAGGACCGCTACCCGTACCCGTACCCGACCCGCAGTCAAAATTACTACCCAACCCGACCCGTACCCGCGGGTATACCCGTATCCGTACCGAACACTCCACGTAATTAATAGGCCTTCCCATGATCCCGGCCCCTACCAGTCCAATAGTCTCACAAAGCATGTAGTAGTAATAATAATAGTCTGATGATCATGGTGATCACAGTAATAATAATAATAATAATTATAATAATAATAATAATAATAATAATAATAATAATAATAATAATAATAATAATAATAATAATAATAATAATAATAATAATAATAATAATAATAATAATATTAATAATAATAATAATAATAATAATAATAATAATAATAATAATAATAATAACACATGTCTTCATCCCGCTGGCCCTGGAAACTTTAGGTCCTATTAACTTACGAGGCCTTGAATTCATCACAGACATGGGCCGTCATCTGACAAAGGCGACGGACGAAGTCAAAGAGACAACCTTTCTGTTTCAACGAATTTCTTTGACAATTCAGCGCTTTAACGCTGTGGCCTTCGCCGGTATCACGAAATAGAGTATCCGTCCTAAGACTATCCGGGGATGTATGAATTTATCCCCCGGATGGAATAAACCGGTCTAGAGTATCCGGGGGATAAACCATTCTATCCCCCATCGTCATACGCATCACGATAGCCTCGACGAAAATCCAGTCAAAATCATGAAAAACGAAGACAATTAATTTAAGGTCGATGTACAAACCAAAGATACGCAACTTAAAATATTTTATGTGTACAATAAATCCAAACAGTACGACTGAATACACTTAGAAACCGCCAAAAATGCAAAATAAACCGACTACTCCATTTCGCTAAGGGGGATACTCATGTATGGGGGATACTCTATTTCGTGACACCGGCTCTTTTGTTGACTCTATGCCCAAGATGGAAGAGGGATAGCCCTTCCAGTTTAAAACTAGATTTTATAATAATAATAATAATAATAATAATAATAATAATAATAATAATAATAATAATAATTTGGTCGTATTCAACGGCACTTTTCCTGCAAACCCTGAAGACGAGGCCTGACCATCCAGACAAATTTCCTGCTCCTTAGTAATTTTTCATAAATCCTGAGGGATCCTTGATACCTCGGGTAAAAAATAATAACAATAATGATGACGATAACGATAATAATAATCTTAATAGTCTTAATCATAATAATTATGAGAATGATGATGATGACAGTGAACCTGTTTCATGGATAATCGTGCGGCCTAACTGAATTTCTTAATGTTCGGAGTATGGCTTTTTAAATTTATAGCCCAAATGGAACGATTTACCAAAATTGGTGCAATATAAGAAGGCTATAGTAACACCATATGCAGCTATGTCTGCTGTCTGCACCATTATTTGATGCCAGAAACAAAAGGGTACAAATGTGACGTTATGTACCGTCACTATTACATGAAACCCCAAAATTTCAGTTCGGTACGGGTAAAACCGGGTATACCCGTACCCGTAATGCTTCTACCCGTACCCGACCAGACCCGTAAAATGTCTACCCGACCCGTAAAATGTCTGCCCGACCCGTACCCGACCCGCGGGTACGGGTCGGGTACGGGTAAACCCGCGGGTACGGGTATACCCGCAGACCCCTAGAACTCTCGACCCTAGTGCTGCACATCCGATCACTTTTGAGTCCATTTGCAGCAGTAGGATATATGCTGATGATACTATGCTCTGTCATCAACGGAGCAGTCTGGAAGCATAACACTTGAAGAGTGTCCCTCTGCAGTACATGCATGGTTCTGCATCAACGAGTTTTCCATTAACCCAGAGTTTATCTCTGAGGCAATCATGTTTGGTTCACACCAAGGCTACGCTTTCCATTTTCATTCCAGCATCGACCTCTCTGCAGGCATGGTTATTCTCAAAAACTGTCATGACATTTCGGCAGTAATCTCATATCTCGATTCCACATAACAAACCATTGCAAATCTAGTTTCTATCATATCAGGGCAATAAGCCACATAAGGTCGTCTGATCTGAACAAGGAAATGTCACAGACATCACAGCCAGCTCTCTTGTCTGCGTTTGGACAAGCTGGAAGGGCTTATAATTTTGTCACATGTTTTGCTCTTCTGACTCGGTTTCTACAATTTCACGTGGAATCTGGTCATTTTGTTCTTACATTTGTACTATTTGAAAGAGAGTGAACGACTGTAATAAGGTTATTTGTTAGTAAAAGCTACTTTTAGACCAGTAAGATTGTCATGGGGCTGCGTTTTTTAGAGTTACATCAAAGTTGCCGCTATATTAAGTGGCTTAATACACAAATACACACATTTACAGTAGTGGCCATATTATTATGGTAAAGGCTAAAAACACGGTTTTGGTACATACATACATGCATAAGCCTACATAAATTCATACGTACATAGGCTTAAATACATACATACATACATGCATACATATTATGCACATACATACATACATACATGCATATTATGCACATACATACATACATACATGCATGCATACATACATACCTACATGCATACATGCAAACATGCACACCATTATGCATGCGTGTTTGCACACCATTATGCATGTTTGCATGTATGCATGTAGGTATGTATGCATGCATGTATGCATGCATACATACATACCTACATGCATACATGCAAACACGCACACCATAATGTGCATAATATGTATGCGTGTATGTATGTATGTATGTGCATAATATGTATGCATGTATGTATGTATGTATTTAAGCCTATGTACGTATGCATTTATGTAGGCTTATGCATGTATGTATGTACCAAAACCGTGTTTTTAGCCTTTACCATAATAATATGGCCACTACTGTACATACTCTTGTGACATTCTGTTATCGTCCCACATATTATATGAACAGATCCTGGTTAATTTTTTTAGATATTCAGCCTTGCACGAGCAACCCATGTCGAAATGGCGGTTCGTGTCAAGAAGCTCAGGATGGCTTTACCTGCATATGCCCTCCATCTCTCACTGGACTTTACTGTGAACAGAGTAAGTCACTGTTTGGCTGAAAATGAAACTTTATTGTAGGAATCTTGCTTTTACATTATGTCATTCCAGTCTAGGGATGGACAACCCGCGGCCAGCGGCCCACATGCGGCCCACGAGTTGCTGATTGGCGACACGCACAACCGTTTGTAAATAAATTTTGTGTCTTATTTTATGCCCACTTGGCCCTATTATATACCGAGCTTACTACTATATTTCTACATTATAATTATGTCTAAAACACTAAAAATGTAATGTTTTAAGTTCTAGTGACATATTTTGTCGTACCTGTTTTCATACTTCTTTTAAAATCTGAAAAAAATGTATTTCTTTCGAGGTTGTTAGGACAAACACTAAGTTGTGACCCGCCGCGTGCTTTCCAACAATAATAGTGGCCCGTAGGCCAAAAAGTTGGTCCCTGTTCTAGTCCAAAACTGAAAGGTGTCTGATTCAGTTTTCTTACCCACTTTACGTAATATTCCGTCCAGTTTCGCTGACCTAGTAGTGTTCGATACTGCACTTCTTCAGTGGATTAAGATATTGGTCGACCATCCTTCTGGAACAAGCTGGCCAACAACCTGAGACATGAGCTTCACAGCCTCCTCTCTGTGCCTCTTTTCCTCAAACGCTTGAAGACCATTTTGTTCGATCGTGGTTTCAGTGTCTTAGGTCCGAAGCGCCTCTGATGAGTCCCAATGGAAGTGGCGTTATATAAATTTACAATTACATAATTATACAAGTTGTGAACATCAGCTTCATGTGGATACACTGGAGAGGCAATCGGTTGTGCATCATGTGAATGGCGCTACACAGTGTCCCGAAATAAGATTCATAAAATGTTAGCAGTGAGACTGAAAATAATTAGAAATTCTCTATGAAGAATAATTCTGTGCACCGAGTATAATTATAGTCGTTCGATTGTTTTTTAGTAATTGACTTGTGCGCTAGCAATCCATGTCTGCACGGTAGCACCTGTGTCTTCGACTGTGGCGTCTATCAGTGCGTTTGCCGCGACGGATGGACTGGAGAGGGCTGTCAAATACGTATGTCCTCTCAGACACTTGTTCTTGCATGCACATTGCACACATACATACATGCATACATGCTACATACGTATGTTAGTCAAAAAAGAAACTTCTTGAGAGTCCGGGTTTTGATAAAATAACACACATATATATATTCTATATTCTATATTCACAGACATATTTACTTAACAGAGCAGTAAACAAATCGACGAGCGTCAACACGTAGTAGCACAAGCGTCTTTCTGAACGAACCAGCAGGCTTAAACGAAACTTCTGATGTCGGGTTACAAAATATAAAAGTGCCATCCACGAAGAATATGCAGCTGCATACACGACAGACTGGCGCTAACAAAAGGATCCAAAATCCAGTCTGAACTCGGCCATATTCATAGCATAAATTCTGGCGCCAAAAGAATTAGACGTGCGACCCATCCTTCCGATACCTCACGTCAACACGCAACATGTCCCCTCCCTGCCTGAATGCGAGACAACCCATAGGTTGATGGAGACTAAATAGCGGATGTTGATATTCAGAATGTTCTGTACAACAAGGCCTACAACAGTATGTGTTCACTCACTCGTTAAAGTTAAACTAATGAGCCGTCCATGACAACAGTCCAAAACTTCCCTAACGGTCGACTCAAAAGTCCAGAAGCAAATGAAATCGTTCAGGTCGACGTCTAATCTCCAAGGTGTAATGATGTAGCTGCAGATTCGTCGCAACAACTTCTGATTCGTCGTCGATTCCGATTGATCAAACGTCAGCTGACTTGAACGGATGTTGACCGTGACTGGCACGCCATCATCCAGCATCATATCAGGAGAAAGCAGATAACAAGACTGCCGTCTGTCCACAACATCCTTTCGCCGAATGTTCCTTAGCGGGAAATCTGTTACCCGACAGATGATACATCTTCGCAACCATCTGCAAGCAACTCGCACTGAAAAACATCATCAACATTTTGTACAATCTCTGACAGATCTGCAGATCTTGCAGCCCACATTGTTCCGTGTCGATAGGCCGAAGGTTCGATACTCCGAAGGTCCCATAGTTTGACATTAATCCGACATAACAGCGCTGTAAATAATTCGCCTATTGTAGCATATAGTTTGAACATCAATTCAACTTGTAATTACACTATAACATCTATTCATCATTCCAACTTTTATTTAGGCAAGAATTCCTATCATCAATACCAACTTCTACAACTTTCAGATTATCCAATCTTCGGACTATCGGACCTTCGGATAATCGACCCGTATGCCACCCGGGGGGGCGAACCGCCCCCCCGTGCCCCTCCTAGTTGTATTCCGGCGCCCCCTCAAGACCAGATCCGCCCGTCATGGTGGGCTGCCAGAACGGGCCATGGGTGTTGTATGGCCGAGGTTTAGTCCTTTCCTAACCCCAATAAACTGCAAATAAGGCCATCACTCTGAGGATGCAGTTTAAAAGTTTCCAAGTCCAATGACTCCTCCTGAGTCCACACACATGCCCATCAATGAGTCATCCTCGATATGTGATACCGGTTCCAACACAGCCAGTCCAACATCAGGCAGGCTTATATTCATCACCAAGCTGGTACACATTCCCGTGTCATATGTTCCAATAGTTCGTAGTAAATTATGCCGACTGCATTATATGTATATATATATGCCGACTGCATATATATATATATATGTATATATATATATATATATATATATATATATATAATGTAGTCGGCATCGAAAGTTTAAACCCAAATCACGCAGCCTTTTGGATATTTAGCCAATTGCAATTCTCTGCTAGTGGCTTTTGTATTGGCGATCCGCATATTGGATTAAACTGCTGTGAAACGGAGATTATTTGGTATTTATAAATCAATTCGTTCTTTAAATAAATAACATTAGCTTTCATTGTGATAAATTAGACATAATTAAAAATTGTATCCTGATGGCTCAAAAGTTGAGAGGAGCGGCTCGGCGTAAAATTCTCAAGCAAGCTAGTCTTGAAGCAAATGTTAAACAGTGCCTGAAACTTACAACATTTATCACCAAATTACCTACAGCGAGTGAAAATGTCGGCTTTTCAGGCGACTTGCTTGAGTCTAGATATACTAGCGCTGCAACTGAACAAGCGGCAATGGTTGAATTAGGCCTACAACCTAAGCGGAATGAAGAAGCGATTAATCGGCAATCAAGGCCTTCAAGTTCAAACGAAGTTTTGGAATTCGATGATGAGCAGCAGAGAACTGACAGCGTGCACCAACCGCTACTAGCAGAGTCGGAGTTTCCTTCTGATCCAGGACTCCACATTAATACACATTTAAGCACAAGACTGATACGAATTCTATGCGAGCATGGCCCTTGTCAACCCGGCCTAAATGAACCATTTCAGTTTCCTATGGAAAGAGAACTGGCTGAGAGTATCGACTTTGAAGCGACTATCAATCGCTTTGCACTGATGAAGTCTTGTAGAAAACAATTTATATAAATGCTTCATGGTTCTGCAAAAATATTTTGTCCCTGAACATTTCCTCACTGTGAAACAGTTTATATAAGATAGCCGGGCCTATGTACTAGCTAGTTGTCTACTACATATGGCATTACTTAAAATTGTACGTGTACTATGATTGAAAGTTAATGACCAAATTACCGTAGAAGTAGGCTAGAATGTGGCGCCCCTAGGAAAGAGCTCTTGCCCCCCCACGCAAGAAATCCTGGATCCGCCACTGCTTCGGATAATCGACCTGTCACCCGTATGCCACACACAGCCTGAGCAACATTAGCTAATACGGGAACAGGTCGATAGTCCAAAGGCTCGATAGTCCGTTTGTTTATAACGCAGCTAGTTACAAGGTTATTCATCGATAGTCGGCTACAGTGAAACGTATTTAGGCTAAAAGAGTCATTCTGGGTCAGGTAGATTAGCTTGGCTTAATTGTCTAGATTTGGGACACTCTAATAAACGTTTTTAAGCATCATACGTGGAATGAAGTTTTTATCGTCTATATTTGGGAAGACATATGGATGTGGACGAGTGCGCAAATTGTACTGAGTTGCTCGGTGTGCAGGGCAAAGCCGTCTTAGTACGTGCTCCGAGTATGTTTGCGGAATGGTACCTGACTGTCACACTTGCGAATGGTACCTGAAAGAATTCCCAGATGAAGTTTGCATGATTGGACGACATTGACAAAATGTAACACCAACTCAGTACAACAGTGTATACTGCGTGCGTGCGTGCAAGCGTGCGTGCGTGCGTGCGTACATACGAAATATTGATAATGACGATGAAGTATTCTGAATATGTATGTGGTGGTGATACATTTGTCGACGTCGTCCAATCATGCAGACTTCATCTGGGAAATTCTTTCAGGTAACATTCCGCAATTGTGACAGTCAGGTACCATTCCGCAATTGTAACAGACAGGTACCATTCTGCAATTGTAACAGACAGGTACCATTCCGAAATTGTAACAGACAGGTACCATTCTGCAATTGTAACAGACAGGTACCATTCTGCAATTGTAACAGACAGGTACCATTCTGCAATTGTAACAGACAGGTACCATTCTGCAATTGTAACAGACAGGTACCATTCTGCAATTGTAACAGACAGGTACCATTCTGCAATTGTAACAGACAGGTACCATTCTGCAATTATGACAGACAGGTACCATTCTGCAATTATGACAGACAGGTACCATTCTGCAATTGTAACAGACAGGTACCATTCTGCAATTGTAACAGACAGGTACCATTCTGCAATTGTAACAGACAGGTACCATTCCGCAATTGTAACAGACAGGTACCATTCTGCAATTGTAACAGACAGGTACCATTCTGCAATTGTAACAGTCAGTTACCATTCCGCAATTGTAACAGACAGGTACCATTCTGCAATTGTAACAGACAGGTACCATTCCGCAATTGTAACAGACAGGTACCATTCTGCAATTGTAACAGACAGGTACCATTCTGCAATTGCAACAGACAGGTACCATTAAACTGTTGTAATTGATCTCTTCTCAAGGCACCATGACAACAACTTCATCAAAGGTTCTTAAAGGATCCACCAGTCTGTCAAAGTTTTTAAATTATTATCAATCACGTATGGTGGCACTTTTGAAAGTTTGATCCAACCGTTCCAGGGCGTATACCCGCATAGATTTATTATCCTTTTCATGAGCGAACTTACATCAATTGGATTTATCGACAGTTAGTCGTTGGTGCGCCATAGATTCCTCTTTTGCGTTTTTTTATCGTTTCATTAACTGATGATTTGCTCAATGGAGAGCATTGGTTGCAGCGAATGATAAAGATGTTTAGTCGATTTCTGTTGCAGTAATTGACGCTTGCCTCCCCGACCCTTGTCTGAACGGTGGGACTTGTAGCAATCTTGAGGGCAGCTCGTTTACCTGCACTTGCCCAGTATATTGGACCGGAGCGATATGCGAATCACGTAAGTTCAGATCACTTTACAATAAATAAATTATTTAGGCTAACTTTGGCCAAGTTTGGTCGTAGGGTTTGTTGGGTTAATGTAGCCGATCTTTAAAATTTTATTTCCTTCCAAAAGAACTCCTCAACGAATGCGCCAGACAGATAACGCCAGGTCACAAGGACTCCATTTGAGGACAGCACAATGAATCAAGACTCTGTCCAAGAATTGGAAGAGGGAATTTGCTAGACAAAGACCATTTGGACCAGATCAATTGAAAAGCATTAAATATACAAAGTTTTCTTGATGCAATGTCTGTCTCTCTGTCTCAGTCTCTCTATGAGACAGAGAGACACAGAGAGACAAACAGAGACACAGAGAGAAAGATATATATAGACCGACAGACAGAGGCAGAGAGAAAGAGAGAGTTAGGTGTAAGGTATCGTATCGTTTGATGCACAGTGTGAGCCACCACAAATTTGTTCATCACTTGACCGAAACAATATTATTAAGTAATGGAAACAAAGAGAAAAGTCCGAAAGCTGACCCTGCCACAGCAGAAGCTCAATAATGCCTGAATTATCGAGCAAACCTCGCGTTCAGACGAATAATCCGGCGAAATTTACAAAACACAACCCAACGATCGATGTCGCTACGTCCAAGTCCCAGTGATAGGTTGAGGCAAAACTCGACCAATATGGCAGCAGACATTTGCAGACTTCATTATTGCATTATTGTCATCAATCAATAAATTAGACATGTCTGATCGCCTTGCAGTTAAACGTTTATGTACATAGTAATCGTAATCGTAAGTTTATATAACGCCACTTCAAGAGAAAGTCATCAGAGGCGCTCAAATTATAACATACATCTACTTACAATAATATATCTGTAAGTTATTCACATAACAGTATAACTGAAATAAAATATTTCAATCAACATTTTCTTCATGTCTGATTGCCCTGCAGTCAATCGTGTATATGCATTGTAATCAGGTATTTGTTTTGTATCCAGCTAACTACAATGAATCAGTAGGTTGTGGTACAACGTTGGAGTGGTCGGGGTACAACGCGTCGAATGACTTCACAAGGCTGTGCTACTTCTGGGCGTCTTCACAAGACACACAAGCAAGATACACTGAATGTCGTTATACAATCAACGGAATTCCAATGTACAATGACTATGTGGGTCTGTTGAACGCTGGTGGAAACTTCGGATGCGTCGTCAGTCAGGCTTACCCAGAAGACCTACCGATAACGAGTCAAGTATCGTGTGAGGATGATTACCAACACGATGTCTCGCTCGGTAACTACACCGAATCCGACCGTCTTATGGTCTGCATTCGCTATCCGTACGAGGGAGTACCAGGCAGAAAGTAACACTGCTACATGTCTGAGATATCTGACATATGACATAGACATAGAAGTAGATTTTATAGCAGTATAGATTTGATATATAATAGAAGTAACAATGAAAACTACTCTATGTTTTCCTCAAATACAACCAGTGACAATCGATAACTATAATTATAAGCCGACGTAATTGTGAAAATAGAAGTGACAAATAATTTGCCAAGTAAAACAATGGAAATTGAATGGAATAGCGCTTTGTGTGTTTCTATACTGCTTTTATGTCCTCCTAAGCGTTATCACGACTTTTCGATTTTATCAAAGTAATTAAACTCAGAGTTACATAAGAATAAAACTAAAATGGTAACGAAGTTCTCAGCCTTTACTTCGGCAGTTGTATAAAGCACAATGAACCGCTAGAAATCACGCGACATAATTATTGAAATGGTTTTCTTCAATGGGTGACCAGTCAGTCGGTTAAAAAAATTTGAAAATGTCAAGAGTTGCATCTTCTCGTGCTATGATTGGCATAAGTCTTCTCCCTCTCCCTCCACGTCTCTCGCGGCGATCGTGCGTGTCTTCTCCCTCCCTCCCTCCCTCCCTCTCTCTGCACGCACAGAGATTTCTGTTCTATTATAATTATTATTAATGTGTTGCTAGATGTTTCCCCGTTCTAGGACGGTTAAAAAATAATTTTTAACTGTGTTTTTCACTCTCCTCGCATTCCAAACTCCCTCCCCTACGACCACTCCCGCAACTCCCTTCCCATCCTGTTTCCTCCATGTCCATCCTACTCCCTCGCAACCCCTCCCCTCCCCCCTACCCTCCGTCAAACTCTTCCTCCGTCACACTCTCCCCCCATTCTTTCCACTCCCCCCTCTGCGCGTTGCTGTGGGCCGCTGTGCGTCCGCTGCGTGAGTGGCTTCGCGTAACATGTTTATATTATTAACTAGCAGTTTTTACCCGGCGTTCGCCCGGGTTTTCCTCAGCGCCCGTGAATTTGAATTTAACGATGTGAAAATTTGTCGTGTGTCCCTCTGGCGACTTTACGCGCTGGCTTGAAATTGTTTAAGTGCAACTCTATGTAATATATACTCCTGCATAGCTAGAATTATGATCACATCGAAAATTAAAATGTCCAAATATCGGAATTTAAAGTAAATTTTGAGTTGAAATATAGTTGGGTTGAGATCTATAGAAATTCAAATGAAAACTTTCGTTAAAAATTTCGTATCGCTAAAGTGTTGCATTGGCGAATTTTTAAGTCCGATGACCTATAAATTCTTCCGTGGGCGGGACCACTTCTGATGTTAAATAAACGGTCATCGTGATTGGTTGCGAATCAGACCGTTGACCTATATGCTACGTGTGACGTAAGATTGCATATTTAATTAGCATGCGTGACGTGAACAAATGGCCTTACTATGGCCATGGTGTAAGAGACCGATATTGAGATATAGCCTCGGAAATAGCCTCGGAAATGTAAAATGGCCACATATCGGCGTTTAAATAAAATTGCGAACTGAAAATAGTCGCGTTGAAATAGACGTTGCGTAATAATGTTTTGTAAATTTTTCGAAATGTCTAAAGCGTTCCGTTTCGGAGCCATTAGCCGGACAACCAAACATACATACATACGGAAGGACGCGTAAATCCGAGTTTGCCTTATAATATAAGATTAGCGTTGTTCATGATCGCGCCTTGCTATGACAACGCTTGTCATTGGTTATTGCGATGACGTGGAATGAAATAGGCCTAAGCCAAATTGTCTCTGGTGAATGACGCAGTGAGAAGTGACGCTTGAAGACAGACGGATAAGCGTTCATTTCTGTTTCATTGTATTATTAATATTAGATGTAATATAGTAGATATTCGCAATAAGGTGGTAACAGACCATACGCGCCATGAGGAAACTAACCAGTTGGCATTAGACGATGGTTCACCGCAGTGTCCATTTTCCAGCTTAACCGTTGCTTGTAGACCTCATTTCGACATAGTTTGTCAGTGTACGCTTAGACGTTCATGGGAAATGGCATATTTTTTGTGAGGGGCGGATTTAACGGGGGCCGATATAACGGGTTTGTTTCGTCGAGGCCATTTTAACGGAGGCTATTTGTCGGGGCCGATTTGACCCGGGCCGTTCAGACGGGGTACCCCTTCAATGCAAGAAACCGCGATTGCGCGTGTATTATTGCAGTTTCATACGGCATGAACCATCTTCGCCTTCTAAACATTGCTTTGTCTAGGACGCCATATTGAAACGATCTCGAATAGATCCACAATATTCATTGCATCCTACACTTCATATCAGTTTCAGAACACTTTATATCACAGATGTTTTTCCGGGTTTGGTGACATCTAATATCGCGATACTTAATAGCACGACAGTTAATACCTGACAAAATAATAATCCCTGTCACACTTAATCCCGACGACATATTTATCTCAACGACATATAATCACACGAGTTTTCCTTCGCCCGAAATATAATGCTACAATCACAATAAAACTTGAAGTAAAATTCTATAAAGGCATTAGAACTATTCCTTGTGAACGTTATACGAGTAAGGTAAAATTCCGGAAAAATGTGCCCTGAGACGAAGATGGTGTAGTTTCGATGCCATCCATGGCCGACTTCATGTTGACTACAGCCTTACGAGCTAGTGCCGTTGATCCGTTACCCCGGTGGGTGTGCCGCTCATTTTGAATGTTGATTATATGAGGACGTTGTGTTGTCAAACGAGCTGTGCAGTGAAACTGTATCGATCTGATACAGCACCAAGCCGTGGTTCCGTTGGCATTGTCGCGATGCTTCGTATGTTCATAATTACAATGTATGACATTAATTTAGTTGGTTTACTTTTGCTACTAAAGCCTAAATTGGCATCTAGGGTCACTGCACACACTGAAAATTTATTTTAACTAAATTTCACTTAGCCGTTTTAAATTCTTGAGACACACCTTTTTATACTGATAATTATATGGACAACAATAGTCGTACAAATAGTCGTACTTCTGTGTACAGGTAGGCCTATTAGCTACAGGTATTGAAGGTATGTGGGATTAATTGTCGTCGGGATTAATTGTCCGGTAATAAGTGTAACGGTGTTAAGTATCGCACTACCGTTTAACCGTGCAGATGCAAAGACATTCCGTTCGCAAAGGCATTCCGTTACAAATCCAGCCGCCACTGACCGTACTTCATACATAGGCCTCCCGAAGTAAATGATTGAGCACTCAGAACGATTGTCCTCATGCAAAATAATTATATTGAAGCATGTACGATCACCGTTAGGGGCCTGAGGGTATACCTTTCTACCCGACACGTACCCGTGACACAGGACCGTTTTTATCCGCACCCGTGACACAGGACCGTTTTTATCCCTACCCGTACCCGTATCTGATCTGTACTCAAAATTTCTACCAATCGCCGTACCCATACAGTACGCGTCACGTAATTAGTAGGCCTTTCCATAGTCCTAGTCTCCATGGGCCATGCCACCATTAATCATCTTTTCTCTCCAGATTGGTCTGTCCCTTTGAAACACAAGTCAGCAGTCGACGACTGTTATCAGCCATCCATAGCACGACAGTTTGCAACAAAATACCGCTAATTGAATAGTTTAAGTATTTCTCAGAGGTACAGGGATGACAGACTTGGTGTTTCATATTATGCCTAGCCTCAACCTACGGCATCAACTTATTTAATTAGAGCAAACACGGCAGCAGGACTGTTGAGCTTGGCAGTCAAGCAGTCGTGTTTTCTTTAATTCAGTTAATCACAGGGTCGGCTTCAGCGACCTCTGACTCTAGTTGTCGGGTCTGAAATTCTGTTAAAGCACTACGATTAATGAAAACAAGTCACTTTGTAGCTGCAATTTGAACTATCAATTATTGTCAAGTTCACTAAGGCCACAGACATAGGTCAACACAAGCATATAGTACTTAGATAGGATTCCGCCGGCTATAGTAAGGAAGTATTCGAAGGTACAAGACTCACTGTCTCATTTGATCACAAAATTTCACGTCGTACCCAATCCGACCCGTACTCGTACCTGACTCGACCCATGAAGGCTTACCCGATCCATCCGTACCCGATACGCGGGTATGGGTCGGGTACTGGTGGGCAGAGGCGGATCCAAAGGGCCAATCCTGCCATTGCCCCTTTAAAATTTACACAGGACGTGCCTCCCATCACAGAGTAGACGATGTTCACTACATGATCTTTCGTGAAGAAAATAAAATGATGAAATATAAATAAAATGATTAAATGCAACCTTACAATTTGATTCATTAGTTTTTTTAGTTCATTTCAAAGAGTTTTGTTATTGGTAGATGGGACAAGGTGTTTGAAAGCATCTTGCTTAGCTGAAAGTGTACTGTGGGCAACAGTCACCTAGCACCACATAATGAATTATGTCATTGAAGCATTTAATTTGACTATGTGTGATTATCATATATTTTAATAGCTATGTTAATGCTGTCAACGTCGAAGGGGATTTGCCCTTCTAACCGTTGACCATCGACTTTCCTATGAACCAGTGTTTAATATAGGCACCTCTGGTCCACAGGTTGTATTCCACCCCAGAGAAATATAACAAAATAATAATAGTTTTGAGCTGTTGTTGACATTAATAAATTATTTAGTAGGGTACGGGAGCTGAAAAAAATATTTAACATCTGGCAACCAATGCGCCCTTATGGTTCCAGATAGTACATCTGTGGGCGAGTCCAAGACCTCTCTCTCTAGCCCTGCCTCTGGCTCTGCCTCCCTCTGCCTCTCTTCTACACAAGAGCGCCCTTTATTTATACCCAGCCGGGGTATTGTATTTGAACACTTGTTATAGTGCCCCTACCAGATTCCCATTCAGAGGCGCTCCCGACTACTGCGCGGACGCTGAATCGGAGTTTCACGCCGAAGCGCATGAGCAATTGCGAGTGAAGGACTTGCCCAGGGTCCCTACGCAGCGGCTTTGAGGTGGATTCGAACCCGCAACCCTCCAGCTGCAAGGCACCGAACATACCCCCAAACCACCGCGCCCCAGTTGTATTGTAATGTGTTGTGTTGTATTGTACTCCACGTTTATATTGCGACCGAGCCACCCGCAGTAAAGATCCGAGAAATTAACCTCTGATAAACCGACCGACCGGGAATCGAACCCGGGGTGCCGACGTGACGAGCGGGCTACCAACCCACTCGGCCACTCAGGGAGTGGGACACCAAAACCACGGCTAGAAACCACAGCCCAAGGCAGGATACCAAGGCAGGATACCAAGGCAGGACACCAAGCCTATCGCAGGGACCAAGGCAGGATACCAAGGCTAGACACCAAGAACCAAGGCAGGATACCAAGCCTAGACACCACGCCTAGACACCAAGCATAGACACCAAGCCTAGACACCAAGCCTAGATACCAAGCCTAGATACCAAGCCTAGGGCGGAGACCAAGGCAGGAGACCACAGCCCAACTGCAGGCACTATCGGCGGGGGAAGGAGACCAAAGCAGGGGGCCAAGGCAGGAGCGCCACAATATGCATACACTTATCCTGTCTTAGGCCTCGTTAAAGTCATGTAAACAATTTATCAGAGTTATATTTAAATATAGTTATACACAGGAGTTCTTCTGGTTCCTTTTGCTCGTACCGCAACTATGCAGAACCGAGCTTTTTCTTTGGCAGGCCCAATGATCTGGAATGGTCTACCTCTAGAGCTGCGTCTACATCCTTACTAGACTCAAAACTGTTCTTTTTGGGCGCGTTGGAGTCGGGAGCGCCTCCGAGCAGTTTCCTTGAAGGTGCGCTATATATAAATTCCCGAATGAATGAATGAATGAAATGAATGAACATATGAATAATCTTCTAATCGTATTCTCTTGGCCTACGTGACTGTATCATGAAGGATGGGCTTTCTCAGGTAGAGTCTAGGATCTTGGTAGGATAACGATAGGATCTTCGGACCGTGTACGGCGTCTCCAACCGGATAAATGTCGTCTCCGCGGGAGAGAAGCGAGGCGGATCTCTACCTTTGATGGCATTTCAATCTACCGACGACGAATCCATAGTTTCATTCTGATGTGACTTTAAAAGCTATTTCAAACAATTAACGATAAGTTGGTCAACTACGCTGTGTTGTCAATCAATCAATATTCGTTTAATTCAAAAGATAAAGGGCACAAAGACGCAACTGATTACAAGTAACACTGTCTAGTTGCTGAGCCGAGCTAGAGTTAGTAATAGGAATAAAATCATGTCAATTTAATATGCATCTTTGAATAAGACCCGCGGGATGTAGTTTCGCTTATCCTTGGTGGGGAGGGTAAAGTTGTGCATTCTAGGTCGTATTACCGTCGTAAGTCGTATTTGGTTTGTCGTGGAGGTGGGAAGATACCCCGGAGGACATGACACGGGTCATAACAGATAGCACGAAACAGGCCAGCGTCTGCGGACTCAGCCAGGTCAGCAACGGCTGGGGTGGTGGACACGAGGAAGCCCCTTTGTTTCATCCGGTTTAGCATACGTTCCATTTTTCTCTATCGTTCTCGCTGGTATACCCCACCAAGCGGGGGAAACATAGGCCTACATAAAGTGTGCCATAGTAATTGCCATTGCCACCTGATGCAACGCGATAGGAGACAGACTGCATAAAGAGAGGAGGAACGCGAAGTCAGGACCTTTTCTATATGCTTGGACATGCGAAGATCGGAGCTGAGGGTTATCCCTAAAACTCCGATAGTGTCAACTCTTTCAGCCCTTTGAATAACGAGGGGTATGGATGACCTTTATGACCCCTTCTGCTAAAGATTATCTCACGTGTCTTAGATGGGTTTAGCCTAAGATTATTGTCTTCTGCCCAGGTTGCAACATGATCATATTCTTGAGCCCACAGTACTGATGTTTGAGGACCCAACCAAGAAATACGGATCGTCATCATATTTTACAAGATGGTTAAAACTATGCACATCAGGATGGAGGTCGGACGAGCCGACAACGTTGGATCCGGGACCAACCCCCGATCCCTGGACTACGCTTGCATTTATTGATGCGACCGTCGAGACTACTCCTTGAAATTTGGTAATGTGCTTTCGGTCGTGAAAGTAGTTAACAATACAACAATATACATGCTGTTAACCTCAGTCAACATTTGTTCTGAGCCTCGTTTGCCTTTTTCAAAAGCTGATGCGTTTTGACGAGTAATTATTGTTGCCTCGAGCGGTTAAAGCGCATATAGAGCATTTAATAATTCGTCATTGCAAGGGTTTCAGCGTTGGTTGAATACAAGTTGGACTGACGAAATTTAGCTAGGCTAAATAGAAGTCGGTTTGATGAAAATAATGTTTGCTTAAATAGGAGTGGAATTGATGAAAGCAATCTTGCTTAAATAGACATTGGATCGATGAAAAGGATTCTCGCCAAAGTAGAAGTTGGATTGATGAAAAATAATAATGCTACAACGGGCGAATAATTCTTAACCATTCAAGAAGGGTGAAAATTGATGTTAGGATCAGCTATTGAACTATACTCATCAATAACTCAAATTTTGTCCCTAAATCAGACACTCCAAGGAAGAAGAAGACTAGTTTGTTAAACCCAGATGTTTTATCATGGCATTTCCGCCTATCCCAGTAGAGTACAGCAAATATTATCGGACTAATCAGGGTAATTTTTCATTTTGTTGTTCTAAATTATTCGCCCATATAGGGTAATTTTATATAGAAGTTGGATTGATAACAATAATTCTTGCTTAAATAGAAATGGGATTGATGAAAAATAATTCTTGCTAACTAGAAGTTGGATTGATGAAACAACTTCTTGCGTAAACTGCCATGTATAATAAATAATTTAGAACGCTAAAACGATAAATAATGCCCTTAGTCTGATAATATTTGCTGTAGCCTACTCCGCTTGGATCGGCGAAAATGCGGTTCGGAACTACCGTGCCCGGGCGAGAGTTTTGCGTCAAAGAACAACCAAAACTACCCAAAACACCTCGGCCAGCTAAACAAAACAGAATAAAATCTAAAATTGTAATTAACATAACATAACATAACAAGGTTTATAGTGGCTCTGAAGACTTTCATCTGTGTCAGAGCCACTCTCACGAGACTCATCCACTGCATCTTTACTTAGCATCCAATTTTATTGAGTCTCTTCTTGAAGTCCATCACCGAGTCCGCAGTAACAATTTCCTCGTCCAACTTATTCCAATTGTTCACTACACAACTTGTACTGAAGAATCTTTGCATTATTGTCCCAGATGATTTTTTTTATTATCTTGTAGCTGTGCCCTCGAGTTCTTTTTTTAACTGAGAATTTAAATAGCCTCTGTGCTGGTATCTTGTCTCTTCCTGTCACTATCTTGAATGTCTCTATTAAATCTCCTCTATCTCTCCTTTTCTCTAATGTTGTCAGCTTGCATCTCCTCAGTCTTTCTTCATATACCAGATTGCCGAATCCCTTTATCAACTTCGTTGCTCTCCTTTGTATTTTCTCTAGTTTTTCTACATCCTGCCTCAGGTATGGGCACCACACTACAAAGAGTCCATTTGTGACAGTATTGAGATAACGATGTACTGTTATACTTAATGCTATGTAACATGTATAATGGGAAATGTGTTTTCAGAAGACTCACGCCAGGCCAGAGTAACAATGAGTAGAAAATCTAGCGTTCAAGTTAGTACATATTATAGAGTTCAGGACTTCGTTGTTTCTTCAATTTATTTAAAGAATAGGCTAATTTTGGTGAGCTAGGAATGTTATTCTATGGCAACAGCTAGTGGCTTCTTTTAGTATCGTCATGGTACCATACGCACGTTTCTTAAAATTAAAAATAAAGGTAGTATTCCATTTTTAAATATTTCTTGTAACTAATGATACAATTATCTCAATACTGTCACAAAATAATGGAGTCTTTGTTTTTAAAATGAAGGCTTCCTCTAATCTTCGACAACATAGGCCTACTTCCTTATCGTTGACCATTTTAAAGTCTAAAGATCACACAATCAAAATCCGGTTACTTCAGATGACTGTGGTTGACATTATTATGCTCTATTTATATACGGGTTATCAATGGGTTGTTGACTAGATTCATTAATCAGAATTTGACCTACGTTCTGCAGGTAGTTAATGAGAGCATTAACCTACATTCGACGTTTCTTGCTTTCTCAAACTGACGCACACCGTCGATCTGCAAATGAAGAATCGATAACTCAACACGAACAATACAATGAAATCATTTTGCATATTAGGAGGTTAGTACATTTTATAATAATTTTGTTCAAACGTAATTCCTTTATTAACGATAGGCAGTTCATTCAGTTCAGGCGTAATCCGCAACCACGGAATATATAAATTATATATAAATCCATGTTATATATAATATATGCCATGCTACCTGTTGACCTGATTACGGATTGTTTTAGTGTGCCATCGGTTGATGCCTTGTGCATTAGACACCGGTGCAATAGAAGTTGCTAATTACGTTACATTACATTACCTCGTCGCAAAGTCTGGACACGTCAGCGCCCACTGGCAGTCTGGTATGATGCTGACTGTCATCGACTTCGTCGTCGTACCCGATATTTGGAACGTCTGATCGACTAGCTTGGATTAACCAACTTCGCTCATAACATCGTCTTTACCATCAGAAGGAAGCTGATCATTGGGAAAAATTGGTCTTGAGAAACGAATAAAAAAAAACCTAGACGCCTGTGGTCATCGGTCTCGGGTCTCCTCGGTCGTCCTTCTCGTTCGACTGAAACTCCATCCTTCACTGCAGATGAATTTCAAGAAATGCTTACAGCCAAGATTGACCAACTTCGCGCTTCGACTGCTGATGCTCCTTCACCGACATTCTCATCGACGTCTGCTGTCTTCGATAACTTCCGTCCTATCTCGGAATCGGACCATCGTCTAGTTCTAAAGTCTGCAAATCTAAAATCATGTGAACTAGACCCACTACCCCCTTTTGTAATCAGTGACATTTTAGATGACCTTGCTCCCTTTTTGGTTTATCTCTTTAATAGGTCACTCGCTGAGGGCTGTATTCCTCCATCTCAGAAACGTGCTTTTGTCTTTCCTTCACTCAAAAAGCCTAACCTTCATACTAATCTCTGTCAAAACTACCGACCTATCTCTAACCTGTCTTTCTTATCCAAGACTCTTGAGCGCCTTGTTTCCCTCCAGCTCCTCCCATATATCTTGAACAATCTGGTCTTCTTCCCCCAAATCAATCAGGCTTTAGGGCTCATCACTCTACAGAGACTGCTCTTCTCTCTTTCCTCTCTGAAATCTATTCTGCTGTTGACAGGTCTGAACTCACCCTCCTGGCTTTTTATGATGTTTCTGCAGCTTTTGATATGTTTGACCACAATATTCTTCTTCAGCGTATTGAAACTTCATATGGGTTACAGGGCCTTCCCCTTTGTTGGTTTCGATCTTATTTGTCTGAGCGAACCCACGTGATTATTTCGGGTGATTCCAGAACTAATTGGATCCACATCAAATTGGGTGTTCCTCAAGGCTCTGTCCTGGGTCCCCTGCTCTTCATTCTATATACAGCTGACATTCCCTCTCTTTTCCCACTCTCTGGTGCTGCTGGTCATCTTTTTGCAGATGATGTGCAAGCATTTGTCCATGGGTCTCCTTCATCCCAGATGCACTTAGTTGAGCGTATTCAATCCCTCTCAAATTCTCTTCACTCCTGGATGGCATCAAACCGTCTCTGCCTTAACGCCTCCAAAACCCAGTTCATTTGGTTTGGCACTCACAACAGCTTCTGAAGATTGACTTTGTTCTCTTCTTGGAAAGTTTCCCGCACTATTTCTTTTCTTCAACTGTACGTGATCTGGGTGTTACGCTAGACAGCTCCCTTTCTTTTAAAGATCATATCTCTAACCTAACACGTTCTTCTTATTTTCATTTAAGGCGTCTTAGGGCTGTTCGGCGTTCTGTCTCATCTTCTGTTTTCATCACTCTGGTTCATGCTTTTGATTACTGTAATTCTCTTCTCATTGGCCTTCCTAAGGTTCGTCTTTCACCTCTTCAGTCGGTCCTAAATGCTGCCGCCAGATTAATAGCACGCCTACCACGATACTCTCACATTTCAACTTTCATGTTTGAACAACTGCACTGGCTTTCTCTCTCTGCTCGCATTAAATTCAAAATCATCATTTTAGTCTTCAAGGCACAAAGTGATCTTGCCCCAAAATATTTAGATGATGTATTACTCCGGTCTCTTTCAGCTTCCTCCCATCGACCACTACGCTCATCAAACAGGTTTGAGATTCTAGTTCCTCACACTAGAACAGCTATGGCTCAGTCCCGGTCCTTTGCCTCAATTGGTCCCATCTACTCGCTCTCGAATTCTAGCTAGTAACCTCTCTTCCACCTTTGCTTTTCTCAAAACCTTTTTCTTCTCTTTGGCCTTGCGCTCTGGGAGCGCCTCTGAATGGTTCACCATATGAGAGGCGCTTTATAAAATGTTTGAATACAATATACGAACTATTAAATGCATGTTATGCTTTGTATTCTTCCTAAGTTATGAGTAACTTATGAGCGCCTCTGAATGGTTCACCATATGAGAGGCGCTTTATAAAATGTTTGAATACAATAATATACGAACTATTAAATGCATGTTATGCTTTGTATTCTTCCTAAGTTATGAGTAAATTTTCGTCAAACCAAACCCGGCTAAACTGTGACCATCGGCGATATGCTGATGACTTACACTAAATAGAAATAGGGCGAGAGAGAGCAGAGCGACAGCGAGGGCGAAAGAGAGATAGAAAGAAACACACACACACACACACACACACACACAGTGCTTAGAACACACGGTCCAAGTTCTAATTCCAGTGTCCTGACTTTTAGCTCTGAGCCAAAATATGGAAATTTGCATTGAACCCTTAGCTCGTCGAACTGAACCTGCTAACAGAACAACATCATCAGCATATCGCAGATGTGTAAGGGGCCGTCCATAGATGACGTCACGCACCTAGGGGAGGGGAGAACATTTGTGACGACCTGTGACATAAGGGTGGGTTTGAGAAATGTGACGTCAATCAATCAATTAATCAATCGTTTATTGCACCCGGTACAACCAACATAATGACACTTAACACAGTAAAAACAGTAACATTGTAAGGGATACAACAGGAAGACCCAGAAGGGACCAAGGTCCCGCTTATTAGGGTCACCCTTGTACCATGAGACAAATGCAGAATGACAAATGATTGACCGTCACATCATGTCCATGTAATTAAATTTAACAATTAACAACAATTTAATTTTAACAATAACAGCAATAATTTTGAGTATTAAATTTTCATTATTTTTTTGATTATATTATACGGGCACCATTATTAATAACTTTTTACTAGCTTTTCTAATTATTTAAATATTTGGTCAGCGTCAGATTTTTAAATATTCATGCTTTCCCTATTTGTTCCATGAAAGAGCATTTTGCTTCGCATTGGGAGAATGGAGAAGCATCAATTCTGTAAATTGTTGAATAAGTTGTTTATATTAAACATTTTAATTCTAATGATTCTACCCGAGCTTTTCATTCTATGGAATGAATATGTCATTGTGGTAATTCTACTCTTTCCAGTTTGCTTTGTTTTTACCACAAAATATTCTGAACATCTATAGTAATTGATTAGAGATCAATATTCAAGTTAATTTTATGCTAATATCAACCTTCCAAAGACTCCTTTTTAATAATTGACTTTCTCCTTTAATACAACATCAGAGTACATTTTACAGTGACAATAAATGTGATTTGAAACATGTTTTATTATCAAATAGAAATTTCGTTTTAGGGGGTCAGAGCTTTGTGACCTCATTTTTTGTGACGTCGTGTGATGAGGTGGAGGGGACTGAAAAATCGGTCAAAATAGTGTAACGTCATTTATGGACGGCCTCTAATTCTTCTTTCTCCTATTTGAATTCCACCGCTATAACCATCCAGATCCTCCCTCGTAACAATCTCCGCCAGAAGGTTAAATAGTATAGTGAAATCACATAATCTTAAGTCTTAACCTTTGTGGAACAATTTGTCCATGCTGCAGTGGTTGGTTTTTGACAAAAGTTTTTTCTTCTTCAGCTGTCCTTCTCTCTGTTGTCG
This sequence comes from Aporrectodea caliginosa, assembly GCA_020284085.1. Classification (NCBI taxonomy): domain Eukaryota; kingdom Metazoa; phylum Annelida; class Clitellata; order Crassiclitellata; family Lumbricidae; genus Aporrectodea; species Aporrectodea caliginosa. The sequence goes on along the minus strand of JACEVL010000853.1, from coordinate 320,320 downwards.
AATTGGAAGCGACATCTGTTTCTGATGTATCCTGCCAAAAACGTAATCTGACCGTCACGGTCGATGACCTATTGAGTCGGCTTTACTTGGATGGCGTTGAGATAACTAACCTTCCAAATGCCGATATCTATGATCAACCGGACGTCGTCGATCTTCCTTGTACTGCGAGTTTAATAGCAATTCATGGAAGAAATGGACCTCAAGTGGCGGGTATTCTAGCTTCGACAAATGATAACTATATCCTGACCAATTCTTCTTGGAAATGTTCAAACGTCAGTCAATTCGGTTGGGAGCAAATTGATTTTGACGATTCTGCTTGGATGTCTGCCATTGAGTATGGTCATAACGGAGACAGTGATTTGGTGTTCGTACCTAGCATTAGCTTAGACGCTATATGGATCTGGTTGAAGCAAGATACTTCGAGTCAGGTAGCAATGGATGTAGAGGTATACTGCAGAAAGAGATTAGGTAAACAATCAAATTTTCTTCTATTTGTGTGATTCCCTGTATCATTAACAGTTTTGCCAAATATGTCTATATTGGAATTTTTAAAAATAATTTACATACTTGGAATTTAACGCCTTGTTTTGAATATTAAGGAGCACCTGCCATTGTGAACAGGTTTCCTCTGTCGAAAAATCTCGAGTTTTAAAAGACTCAGATATATTTTTAAGCACAACCGAATGAAAAGAGTAAAATACCTACATTGAATTCGAACTCAAGAGAAAGAGACACACACACAGAGACAGAGATAGAGACGTAGATGAAATTTGTGACTCACAAAATTAGCCGCTTTGTCTCCATGTGTTAGGTCTGGAACGTTTCTGATGAATCGCTCTTGAAGTGGCGCTAAATGAATATGCGACTGCCCTTATAATGTCTTGTGCCTTAGACACTGGCTCGATAGAAGTTAAAAATTACAATTACAAGAATTTCTCTTTAAGCGGTGATAGGACAATATAAGGCCTCTTTAAAATTATTATCATAAACTAGATGTTCGCCTACCCTAAGACGGTTGAAAAGTTTTTGGAGAGCACGGCAATAGACTATCACGCACCGGAACTATGATAACACGCGGATGTGAATCGACGTGACAGTTAGCGATCTTGTATATTCTTGTGAACATCATCGAAGGGCTGTCATGTCCTTAGCAGCGCCACCTTCCGAAACGAAGTGAGTCTAATTAGCGTAACAGAAATTATATTATTATATATATATATATATATACATGTATATAACTATATATATATATATATTTATAATTATTTATAATTATAAAGTAAATGAAGCTAAGTTGCATAGTACATATTTCGTTCTTTCTAAATGAATTCATGAAGCATGTTTAGGCCTACAGTTCATCATCTTTCTAACTCTCTACCGACCAGAAAATCCTTCTATGACAAAATCTTACATCTGTTCATTTCTAAAATAAAAATATATTGATCTGACTTTTGTATGCGTTTACGTTTACTGACATCGGATATTATGATGGTATCAGTTACACTTGTTTTTTTCAGCTCCAAGCTTCTGCGCCTTCAGTCCTTGTGCATTCGGAAGCACCTGCATTGAAGAACCTAACGGCGGATACAATTGCATCTGTACACCTGGCTACTCCGGACAGAATTGCTCATCTGGTAAATTCTTAGGCAGTGCAACAGTTCATTGGTGAAATGGGTCGACCAATTTCTGAAGGGTCCAAAACCTGGTAGGATCATTGATCCTGGAAAAATGACGATGTCGGCCAAATTCCGTCAAAGACCCTCTCGAGATGATGACTGATCTAGAATGCATGATGCAATCTGAAGTAGTGCCTTCAAAGTTTCTAGTACACATCTTGTACACCTGAAATACTGCATGTTATGCAAACCCCAGCTGAAGCCTGCGAGCAGGCTAGACATGCCTTTTAATAATAATAATAATAATAATAATAATAATAATAATAATATTATTATTATTATTATTATATAATAATAATAGTAATAATAATTAATCATAGTAATAATAATAATAATAATAATAATAATAATTATTATTATTATTATTATCGTTATTATCATCATCATTATTGTTGCTGTTGTTGTGGGGGCGCTATAATAAATGCTCATACATGCATACATACATACTTTAGTATTGTTATTAATATTAATATTATCATCATCATTATTATTATTACCACTATATCATTATAAATTAGTTATATAGTTTTTATTAACAGTAATCAACTACTGCGAGAGTGATCCTTGTGTGAATGGAGGATCGTGTGAGCCTATGGTGAATGGTTACGTCTGCCAATGTCCGCCTGGATACACAGACGACCACTGCGAAGAAGGTTAATTTGAATTCTATATAAAATCTGACATTTGTTCAAATGACAGCTGAAGTTCAAATACGAAAGATCTGAAGGAGTTTTGCAAGTAACAATTACATGCTCCATTTGAACAGTTAACAGATTTGTGTCCCAGGTTAGGTTGTCCGAGTACATATCCTGAATCAGCTATTAATTTAATTAACTATCTGTCTGTCTAAATGACTATCTGGGTTTTAGCCGAGTGCTGCTTGGTTTTGATGCGCCATCGCTTGATACCTTTGCTGTTGACACCGGTAATGTAGAAGTTGCTAATTTGTAGTAGTAGTAGTAGTAGTAGTAGTAGTAGTAGTAGTAGTAGTAGTAGTAGCAGTAGCAGTAGTAGTAGTAGTAGTAGTAGCAGTAGGCTAGTAGTAGCAGTAGCAGTAGTAGTAGTAGTTAGTAGTAGCAGTAGTAGTAGTGGTAGTAGTAGTGCCTGGTTAGTATTAGTAGTAGTAGCCATGTAGCACAGCAGCAGCAGCAGTAGTAGCAGTAGTAGCAGCAGTAGTAGTAGTAGCAGTAGTAGTGGTGGTAGTGGTGGTGCAGCAGTAGTAGTAGTAGTAGTAGCAGTAGTAGTAGTAGTAGTAGTAGTAGTAGTAGTAGTAGTAGTAGCAGTAGTAGTAGTAGTAGTAGTAGTAGTAGTAGTAGTAGTAGTAGTAGTAGTAGTAGTAGTAGTGTAGTAGTAGTAGTAGTAGTAGCAGTAGCAGTAGCTAGTAGAAGCTCCAAGCAGCAGCAGCAGCAGAAGTTATTGCAGTAGTGGCAGCAGCAGCATCAGTAGTAGTGACAAAAAAAAATTCTTAAGTCTGACCGACCTAATAACAGAGCTGGAACGTAAATGTAAAGTGTGTTCGTTATAGGTGTATGAGCGAACCTTATGGTACATTGGCTTTGGATATTCTTTCAGTGACAAACAACTGTGCCAGTTTTCCATGTCTGAATGGCGGAACTTGTCTTAATGGCGTCAACTACTTCATGTGCGTATGTTCAGCAGAGTGGACTGGAGTCAGATGCGACACTCGTAAGTCCGCTTCAACTACCATACAACGCATACCTCACTCAATAACTTCAAGAAGAAGTGCTTTGAGACTTGAGAAAACGTGTCTTGCCTTTCCATGCATTGCCCATACTTTAACCACATCGAATATAGGCCACAAAGTCGAGTTGTTGAAAATGCTTAAATGACGGGTAATAATGACTATGCTTTGACTATCCAGTTGTACAGTTATATCTGATAGTGAAAAATTGAAGAAGACTTGAGAAATATGACACTCTGTCTGGTCTTAACCTAACCTCATTTGACGTGATTCAATATCTCTTCTGATCCATTGCTGTCTTACCTAAAACAAATGGCCCACTTAAGCTGATAAGATTGGCGATGAAGATGTAAACGATGTTTTAAAATCAAGTATTGTCCATCATTCCGACCCTATGATATGCTTCATAGGTACAACCTGGTACATACATGATTGCTGTTGCAGTTATTAGCGCTTGTGACCCCAATCCTTGTCTGAACGGCGGGACTTGTAACTATCTTGACGGAGACTCATTCACCTGCACTTGCCCGATATATTTTACCGGAGTGAAATGTGAATCACGTAAGTTCTGATCAGTTGACAAAATAAATCACATTTTAGGCAAAACTATAAACATATTCGGTCGACGGCTTGGCTGGCTAATCTGGCTGATCTTAGAAATTTATTTTCTTACGAAAAATCACTTATCAAGCGGAAGTCGGTTATTTAACTTTCAGAAGTTCATTTGACTCATTACCTCCCATTTGACGGCGATGGATACGAATAAATTATCTCCATTTGTCCTCAGTTATTTGTCAAGTCCAGTTCTCTCCCTTAGCCTTGGTCAAAGTGATGTTAGTTTAATCATCTTTGATGTTATTGATATGCTTCAGTTTTTGTACACCAATTGGTTTCAATAAAGAATATCTCTATCGATTCGGTCGACTGGAATTCTCTCTAAGCTTAAGCCTACCTGTCCAAACTGAATCTTCGTTGAATAACTTTGTATAGCAGAGTTGTTTGGATACCTATTGATTGTCTTTGTCGTCGTTTCTCATTTTCTGTACACTTGAAATACCTCCGATCTTCCGTGGTCAACGCAGTTCTGTCGTAATAATTCGTTCCCCATCTTACTTTCGCATTGTCCAACATTCCGACCCGTAAAAGAAATCTGTTGTATCATCGTCTCCTATATTTTTGTCTTGATTTCTTTGTCAATTCTCTGCTTCTCTTTACCCTCATCGTTATTTCAAATGCTTGTGAAGTGCGTCCAATTCTCCTTTGTACGTATTTAACGTTGCTGATATCTGCGTTTATAAGCCCTCTTAGATAGTCGAATTGGTCCAATTGCTCAATAGCTTCTAATTTGGATTTTACTATTCAGAGTCAAATCCCGAATGCCATAAGTTAAAGCAAGTTGTTAATCCTAATAATGACCTCACAGAACAGTTGCAACTTTCGAGGTTAAAATGTCTAGTCAAAATGTCATCGTAACCTAAAGCAACACGTAGACCTATGCTTGTAACATTTGTGGTAAGTTAATGTGTGGTCTAGCATGACAGACGTGTTCTAAATAGTGTGACTGCTTATTCCATATTGTCCGGACAGTCAGAGAATTGACAAAATATGTCCCCCGTCCCGGACACGTCCTTTCTGGGACATTGAAAGGTACCGGAATGAATTTTCTATAATTAAATGCGTAGAATTTGTTATTTTAATTTTCCAGTATAGCTAGAAAGTGGCGCAATGTAAAGTTAAGAGTATGATGGCTAACAATGTGTCCACGTTGTGCAATAGAGGTTAATATTTCTATTTATATCATCGTCTAAAATATGACGATATAATAGTGCCGTACTCTCCCATTAAAGACTACTTTTGAAAATGATTAAATAATGTCGTCTTCTGTCTAGTCTACTGAACATTTAATTTTTCATGTTTCTAATTTGTAAATCGTACCTGTTTCAAAAATAACAGCGAATGTACATGATTGAGATCATTACAAGTCATTTATCAAGTCTGCTATCTAGGCTTGTATATTTTTTGGCTCGTTTACTTTCTTATTAAATTAACTACGAATAATTTTAGTCTCACAAGCATGTCTTGAATGGGCGCTGCATAAAACTGCTGTAATAATACTACTACTAATAATAATAATAAAAAAAAAAATAAAAAAAAAAAATAAATAAATAATAATAATAATAATAATAATAATAATAATAATATTAATAATAATAATAATAATAATAATAATAATAATAATATGGAGCAGACTTGAAGGCCTATCAATGCAAAGTTCGTCAATTTCACAGCATTTATTCAACAAGTCTGGCTTCTGTTCATGAGTATGGGGTGCTGCCTGTTAGTTGATCGTTGCAAAAGCTCTGCAGATAACTAGAAGAATATATAAAAATGTGGCCTCAGTTGCAATAGATGTCCGAACAAATGAAAATTATTATTAATTTAGTAGTTTATTAATAATATGTGAATTTATTGAAGTTTCCAACATTAAGCAAAGGATAGGCAAAGTAAGATGGTGGCGTTAGCAGGTCTGACCAAAGATTTCGAGACCCGGGAGGAAGATGAACTACTGAAAGAAAATTGGCTAGCGCAGTGCGATTGCAGGGCGCGTGGTGCATTCTGGTCTAACCAGAGGTAAAATCATGAAGTTTCCTATCTCTGCAATCCATCAGTGTATCAGCTTCGCTTGGGAAGCGAAAACGAAATTCCATAATTCTTTGCGCTGGCATTACCACAGTTATAGGCTGCACAATTATTATTCATGTTATTATAACTTTATACTCGGCTAAAATGTTTATTATTTCTATTTAGGTCTTCGATTAAAACGACTTTTAACCGATGGATTTTATTTATTACATTGCAGAGATAGGAACTCCGTGTTAATTTACCTCTGGATAGACCAGAAGCCCTTGCGCGCCCTCTTTCGCAGTTTTGTCATTAGTACTTCATCTTCCTCCCTGTTAAAATCTTTGGGTCTGACTGCGATAAGTGGTCATTAAACACCGAATTATAGTTTTCATATTGCTCTACGCGTATAGACACCTTTAAAAAGGGTTTCTTCACGATATATAAGTTGCAATTTAGGTTGGAATATTGGTTCGTTTCACTGTAGCAGTTAGCAATCACCTTATTATAGTTTTCATTTCGGATAAGATGGATTGTTCCAAAGTCTTCACCTTCCATAAAAAACTCTGTAATAACCAACTTACTAGCATTACTTTGGACATCTCTGAATGTATCTACAATTGGCTCGTCAGCTACCTAAGAGATATTTTCTTACTTACAGTACCTACACGGCAGGAGATACTCTACTCACTTCAAAAGAGTTAGGCTACATATGCAGCCATAACCGTCAACCCCAACGTCGTTTTAAGGGTCGGTCATATATATGCTCTGTATTTCATAATGGGAATATTGCTTGTTTGTAATTTGTTGATTACCAGTAAACATTTATAACTAAACTAAGAATTTCATCTCTTCATCGGCATATATAACTTCTTAATTTAATAACCATTAAACTGAAATTAAAAATTAAAAGTGAAAGATTAAGAATTTCGGGTCAAATCTACAATACTCTTTTGACGCAACAAACATGGATGATAAAGAACTGTCTATTTCAATGTATACCTATGCATGTATTTTAATAAGGATGTTTGAGTGCCTTGAATGAAAAAAAAATTTTGAAAATTAAAATTAACATATAAATTTCATATAAGAATTTCAGATTTTGTAAACTTCATAATTATAGGTTTTACAAACATTAAACCAATGCTGTTATATAATTGAATAGCTGGATTGGAATCTCATGTAGGCCTACATTATTGCTGTTTATCAGGAATCTTTTCTTTTTACATTAAAAAACATTTATGTGTGATAATTCTACAAAACAGTGTATAATTTGCCTGAAAGACCATCTTATAGTATGTTATCGTATGCAAGTAACATTGAAGGGGTAGTAGAGGAACTATAATATTATGCTGCTAAACAATGAATATTAGTGACATTGCAAATGGTTGCATTTGAAGCTGTCATGTGACCCGGGTTACTCTATTTTTTTTTATTTCAAAACCGGGTAGGAATCAGATGTCACCCGTAGCTAAGATGGGATTGAAAATCGTTTGACTTTCACCGTCCTTCAGTAGTGTGAAACTCAAATGACAGTAATTGAAATATAACGATAAAACCTAGAAAATACGTTCAATTTTCTAACTACTTATTTATCGGCTCATTCCATATCTTTATTGGTGACTTCGTATGAGTGTGGCTTCCCATTTAACACAAACCAAGGACTAATGTTGAGTGTTTTGACACGTCGGCGTCGTAGCTTAGAATTCGTAAATAATAGCAGTAAACTGTTTAATTTGAATTCAGTGATTTCAGACACAAACTCCAAACAATGTCTAAATCAGCAAATGTAAAGGGTGGTGTTTGGGATCATTTCGTTCACGATTCTGAGGGCCAGACGGCTCAATGTCAGTTATGTAATTCGCAGCAAAAATTGCCAGCGGTGCAACAAGAAATATGCATAGGCTATTCATCTCGGGTCCAAGCATAAGATAAACCTGCTGAACACAAGGACGTTGGTGACCCTTGTCGTTCTGACGAAGCCAATTGACGGTAGGCCTCTTAGTCCAAGCCGCAATCACAGGCAGTGATATGTCTCCAAAGCAGCATCTACTTCAGTAAGTTCTGGCTCTGCCAAATTGGGTTGCAGAATAACGATGAGTAAATTATCTTCTGAAAGTAAATGGGCAGGCACTGGAATGGCCTAAAGCTTAGATGTAGACGATTAAGCTGTCATTTTACAATTATTTTTGATAGGCCTATGCAATGTTTCTTTCAGACAGAACGCTCCGGAACGGCATTCCGTGAATTTTTTGAAGCTGCTAAAAATTATTTATTTACTAACATTTTTTATTAAAAATTATTTAGTTAATTTAATTTAATTTCAGCGTTTTCAGTGTTTATTGGTATTCAAGATGCTATAAAATTAGAGGCTCAGGCCTTAGGCCTTCGGAACCCTTGCAATGTCTTCCATAACTGTTCTGGAATTGTTCAGTTCCGGAACATTTTTTATTGAAAAATACTGCTTATATAAAAAAATATCGCGATTATCCTAAAGTTCTCTTTTTATGCAAAATTCTTGACTGTTGGAGAACGTTGGACTTTAGCTGCATACGACGACGTTGTTCTTAATCAAGAAATAGTGTAGTAATAATTATTTTTATCATGTAAAATTTGTTAACCCGTCCAAACCCGGGTTACCCGGGTTTTCACGGCGTGAAACCCTGGAAACCCGGGTTTCGATTGTATGAATTCTCTTCGTCGTTGGTAGTGACATTGTAAAGTACTGTTTAGATGCCTTTAACTCTATCAATTTTTTGCAACTGTATTGTACATAATTTTGAATTGTCGTCAACGGCCTTTGATGTCATATGATGACGTTAAACTACGGAATAAAAACAAAACAAAACAAAAAACATCGGTTCAACTTGCTCCGGCCCGGTTTGTACTTTGATAAAGGAGGCTTTCTGCCGGCGACGCTAATGATCTTTGTTATCACACAGTGTCGTTAAACTGAAACTACTACTACTAAGCAATGATCTTGAATGTTATTGGAAGCCGCAAGATGTCGTTTTGCGACTGGACATTAGGTGTAATGTGGATGGGAATCTTTCACGTGTGCGCTACGAGTGTGCGGTATCTGACTAGTGATGACATCCAGTTAGGTGCGATCTATTGTAAGATCCTAAAAGCGCTAGTATAGGCCCCTATAAATATTATAGAGATTGACGTATAGATACTCTCACATTAATACAGGTGATTTTATTTCGGTTACTTTGGATAAAGGCTTTTCAGGCAGTGAAGGCAAATTGCTTTAAGATGTAGGTGATCAAAAGCAGGTCTATGTAATCACTAAGTAAAAGTTCTTCATCTATTTAAATTTAAATTTAAGGTTTTGCTCTAACGGCAAGAATCAGAATTGCGTTAGTTTTAAAATAATGACACTGTAAAAGAAGCAGAAGAAGAAGAAGAGGAAGAAGATGCCGATGATGATGATGATGATGATGATGATGGTGATGGTGATGATGATGGTGATTATGATGATGATGACTATGTTGATAATGATACACCGATTTCATTTCTATTTAGAGCTCTTCCGAAAAGATCAACTAGTAGGCTACATGGACTAAGCTCCCTGGTTGTCTCTTTCGTCAAGTGTAACCTATAGGCCTAATCCCTCTGCCTGTCTGTCTGTTCGTTACTCTCTTTGTATGTCTGTCCGCCCCTCTGTCTATCTGTCTATCTTGTCCGTCAAAGTACCTGGCAGTCACAAGTTGACGTTAAACAAACGAAATCGCTAACGATATATTTGCTCAATTAAGATACCTTTAACATTGAATTATTCAATGCTATATATTTGAATTTTGTAAAGGGATATGTAATAAGCTTAACAATCAGCTGATCAAAATGCTAATAATCAAAGTTGAACGTTCTTGGGGGCATCTCAAAAGCTGAATATATTGAATATTAATATTTAATTAATATTGTTTTCTTCGGACTTAATCTGATTAGTACGGAAGGGAGGAATTCGATGATAGAAGTGTTTTCTGTCTTCAAAATTGGCCGAGCTACAAGTACATGTATGACGATGTTCTCGTTCAAAAACGTAAAATAATTAAGACTTTTGACGTCATGACGCAATATTAATCTTGACTTTAGACGCTGCGATTTACAATTAGTTCAAACTCGATAGCATTGACACAGTAAAAAATTCAAGCTGACTTCCACTGTTTAACATCTTATTCCTGCCTGGCCCGTTAGCGTCGACTGTTACCAGATGTGTTAAAATATGGAAAAAACCAGATAATGAATAACCTAAAATAAATGGATGAATATATATATATAGGGTTGGATTAAGCGATTTCAAGGTGTCTACGTGTAACTCCATATAATTGTCCTCTATTTAACGACATCTGGTGTCTGTCAGAGATGTTTAGTGAAGATTGTACAATGGTCAGATTGATTGATTAATTGATTGATTGATTGATTGATTGATTAGATGCTGTTTAACGACGCTGTGTCATAACACAGATGATTAGCAGCGCCCTCCTTCCTCCAGGTTTAGGACTGGCACTACGAGAGTACTAGGAGTGACAATAATGTTGAGTGCTTGGTTATTTCAGATAGCGTTTGAGCCAACAATGGAACTCTGATCGTACGAATAATACTATTTTAAGTATACAGCCCTCTGGTGTAACGCACAAGGTTCAGCACACTCACGAAATGGAATAATGCCACATGTAGGCGAAAAATAATTTATATAGAGCAACATTTCGTTAAATGCACGACGCCCTGAGTCATAGACATCTTTATATCATTATTTCCAGTATTAAATCCGCCGCTACTTCTTCTCCGGCAGTAAGTAAGTAAGTAAGTATATTCTTTATTACACCACTTGCAAACGCACAATTGGACATACAGCATAAAACAATTACTAGACTATATTACAACGAAGTAATATTTAACAATTAAGATGTAAATTAAAAGTTCAGTAAAATGACTAAAAAAACTAATTAAAAAAATTAAAACTCATCTATACAACATTCTCGTGATAAACCCCTTTCCAGTCAACGAATCACAGCGCGGTATCTGAAGATTATGAGAGCGAGAACCTAAGGGAGTATCCGGTTACCCGTTCTGGCGGGAGTAGATGGTGGAGGACATGTCCGGAGTCACTGAGGATAGCAGCAAAGAGGGTTTCATCTGCCTTAGAACACAACATGTCAAATGTAGGAGTATTGGATGGCAAAACCCTCTGTCGTATGAGCTTTCTAATAATGGCGCACACACCCTCGTTTGCAAAATCCCACCATGCTGGAGATGAATACAGCATTCGTGCTACTGTGGTGGAACGAACAACATCGTGGAGTCGATTGCCTGTCAAACTTAGCGCCACAAGGACGCGAAGTGCATAAAAGGATTGCTTTGCTTTGCAGTCGATTTTATTACTAAGCGAACTTCGCCACTGCTAGGTAGTACTAGTGCTAGTGCCATTCCAAAGGTAGTGGAAAGGAAGATATCATCAACGGACCTGTAAGTCATAAATTGTCGTTAAAAATCGCAATGCTAACTATAACGTATTACGCTGTTTTATAAACCTTTATATCGTAAATGTCAACCTTATATATTATGTACTGTTTTCGTTTGGAGTAAATAAAAATATAAGAGCTGTAATATGCCAAAAACTAATCTTTGTCGGCGGAAACGGCCTATGTTGTCATAAGCTGCCGTTAAACTGTGGACACACTTTGGAGTAAATAAAACAAATTCACCCATTTACCGATGAATAGGCCTAATCGATGAACGAAGGAGCATTGTGAAATCAAAAGAGAACTTTAAATCACGAGAATTATACTTCCAAAAAATGTTCAATGGTCTTTTGTATTGTATTCTATTGTAGTGTATTGTATTTGAACACTTTTCATAGCGCCCCTTTCAGATTCAAATCAAATCAAATCTTTGATGTTATATGACGACGTTCAACCTTGGAAATAATAAAAATAATCGCCAATTGTCTCAAAAGAAAAAAAGCAGGTATATGCAAAGACTGACAGGAAAAGATAATTATAATTATTATGTTCATCACCGCCATTGCCCGTATTCTGTCCCTAGTAATAATAATAATAATCTTTTCTTTATTAAGCGCCTGACAAACGCACTGCGCTGTACATTTACATGTTATGCAATTTAAATCTTAACTACTAACAGAACAGACAGCCTGCAATACAAGTAAAGAGGTGGTGCCAGTCCCAAGCCTGGATAAATAAGGTGAGTGACCCAAATAAAGTTTGTAATGACACAGCGTTGTTAATCAGTTACTCCACCTATCGCTTATAACTCCCGGTGCCGTCCTTACTCTAATTGTGCCAGACCCAAGTCTGCATAGAGAAGAACTGCGACGCTAATAATTGTCGTTTTGACACAGCGTTGTTAAACGGCGACTAAACAACCATGACTTTGTTTGTGCGAACGTATTAGTCGAATTATGCAAACAGTGAGAACGCAGCAGGCTGCCAGCAGCACTTGATGAAGATATCACTAAAAACACGATATCATTCTATTTATAGCGATGTGCTTCTAAGACACCTTAATATCGCAATCAACAACCTTATATATACTTCCTTTTTCGTTCAATCGCTAATCACAACGAATTAATTGCCTATTGAAGAATCACTGGGTTGGTAGGCCTACACCGCAACCTATTTACAATAAACAGTAATACCAGTTACAAATTAACTAAATTTATAGATTTAAATCACTGTTCAAACAGGAGGCGACAAAGTCATCGCCACTCATCGGGGAACATTAGACTCCTGAATAATGTCCTCGGGGTGAAATTTTTGTCATCTTTAGGCGGCAATTGAAAGTCATGTGGTCTCGGTCGAAGGTCATGACGACGGATATTAGAAGGAGGAAAGACCGAACGCAGCACATGAGTCTTGCGTCGCATAACCGATCGTAGCAGTCTGTCCTCGGCCTCACCCACCGTCACAGCAGCTCCATTTGAGTCCTGGGTAAATCGATCTCTCTTCGCATTCTAGATTCGAGCAAAGAATTTCTCCATACGGACCCGATCGTCGGCAGTGGCATATCCCCACCACGCTTGAGACGCGTAGGCTACAGGAGCCGCGAGACCGTAGTCGCTCCAGCGACCATATGGAGGGCCCGATTAGGTAGACCGTGGGCCCTTAGCACTCTCAAATATAGGTTAAGATCTCATGTACGTTATGACCGTTCATCAGGAATCTTCTCACTTTACATTACAAACATTTTTTTATGAGTATTGTTGTAAAACACTGTATAATTTTGACTCAGAGATCATCTTATTGCAATACCAGTATCACAGACTCTCTTCCCCAGTCTCTTCGCCTTGAGTTACTAGCTCTCTCTCCTTCCCAGTTCCGTAGACGTCTTAAGACTTTCTGGTTCCTTGATGCAGGCACTGACGCAGGTGGAGAGCGCTGCTGATTTTTGAGCGGCGCTATATAAATGTTCGATTACAATTACAATTACAATTACAATTATAGACGTCCCGAGCCTGGAGAAAGGAGGAGGGCGACGCTAATCAGCTTCGTTATGACAGTGTCTTTAAACTGAAACTAATGACTCTCTATTGGTTATCTACTCAGACTCTCGGTGTCCTGAGCTTTTCGTTTTTTCTCGGTAGTGGACTGTAAAGGTTTAAGGTAGAAGTTGAGGATACTTATCAAAATACATAAAAATGTGAGGTACAGGAAATGTAATGTCGCAATCAAAGTAGTTACACCGTAAAGGCTTCATTGAAATGAAATTTTCAAAAAGGTACTCTGTTTAACCCCTTTGCTGCCACTACGACACTGTCACTACGTTAGAGTTCTAATCGGATTAGATTGATCAAGTCAGGTCAAAGGTAAAAAAAGCCCCGTGTGCCAACAGCTAACATGCAGATGTAGATTTTTTATTGTTGCAGTTGTAGTTTCTGTGTTTTGTGTACATTCACTCTTGCAACGACTATAATTCGTTATAATATGAAACAATATCATGTTTATGTGAACAATGCTGTTGTTGCTCATTTATTTTCAATAGATACCAACAACGTTCCTCCGAGGCTTTGGAATCTTATTCCCACAAGTATATAGTCCGTGTTTTACTCAAGACAGAACCTACGATACTTATTCCCACAAGTGTATAGAGTCTATAGACCATGTGTTGCTCAAGACCGAACCTACGACACTGTCACTACGTTAGAGTTCTAATCGGCACTTTGATCAAGTCAGCACATCATTTGATTGGTTCGATGCTTAACTCCGCAGTTGCTTCACGAATGTCTCTACGCTTGACAGAACAGTTCGACGAACTGATCGTCTTATCGAAATTTAGCTGTAAACTTGATCGATCTGGGGAAATTGGCCGTCAACATTTCAACTGGCAACCATCGCTCGTGAAGACCGGTTCTCATTATTTTTGTAGAAAAGTTGAGTGTTTAGTGTCATTTTGAAAATTTATTTCATGAAGCTTCAAAGAATCCAACATACCCTGGCCACTATATCTCCGAAATATGAACAATATTCACCGCGAATCACCGGTCCTCAAGCCATTGCTTTGCCATCCAATAAAAATGTGAAAGCTGGTCAAGACTGGGCTTATTGTATACAGAGATTCTACATTTCAGTCAACTTTATTATCTTCAGTCTTTTCTTACTCCAAAGACTTCTCTACACTAAACCCGGTTTTCTTACTCTCATTCTGAACATTCCGTGGACGGTGGATAAGAACTTTGGAATTGGAATTTCTTCCTGCTTTCCACTCAATGTCGACAGTTCCATTCCAAAAAGATGCCTGATTATCTGCCAAAGCAATATAGAACAGCACTATTTTCCATTTTTACGACATCTTATATAATGGTCGCCAAGGCCGTTCGCTTCGATCTACCTTTAAGTGATTCCACATTAGGCGTAATTGGTCTAGTGATTAGCATAAACGAAAATGACGAATATATAATATCAATCGTAGCGATTTGAAGGTGTCTATTTGCAGCATAATATTTACAAGTGTATTTTCTAGTGTTTTTATCGCCATTTTGTGGTTGTCATGGCTTAAAATCCAACAAGACTACACATTCTCTCCGAACAAAATTTCGCGGCGACCGGTTGCTCCTTGGGCGAGATCCCGCCATCTTGTGGTTACAAGGGCATCTGACCTACATGTAGGTCGCATTATTATTGCTAAAATCAGCGTATCAAAGGTTAGTTGCTGTCAAACGTCTTTTCATAAGAAGGGTGTTAACGCGTCTCTACATGTAGTAGGGTGAACCGTTCAGCGGCGCTCGTTTATCCAGGCTTGGGACTGCCACTACCAGAATACGTGGCGGAGTTTGGTGGGTGGCTGGGCCGCTGGGTGCCTTATGCAGGAGACGTCTGTATAATTGAAAATACAAATGAAATTAATTTAAAAAATACAAATGAAATTAATTAAATAAAATCAGAGAACCCACTGTTTACTGCAACTGCATTTATGTACGTAAGTATGTATGCGCTTGTATGTATGTATGTATGTATTTATATAAATATGTAGGCCCTATGTATGTAAATATTAATGTCTATCTGTATGTAGGCCTATGCATGACGTATCTCTGTATGTGTGTAATTGTTGGCATATACACGGAAAACTAATACATTTAGATATGGCAAACTACCGTCAGTTTACAGTAAACCGAATTTTAAGTTATTTGTTAAACAACATCGTAATGAATCATATAATATCATTGTGATGATGTCATTTATTATATAGCCTAATTAAATCTGTATTCAGCGAAACACTAAGCTGATAGTTTTCAAAGGTTTTGGTTCGTAATGCAAGAGAGCTAACAATTTCTCGAGAGTTTTTAATGGTACAATTAGACACCTCTTTACAGGTTTAGCATTCTGCTACATAAGCTCATCAAAAGGAAATATATATCGGTACTACTCGGTAGTCAGGTACTGACAATAGCTATCAAACGTCGACGTTAAACCCCAAATATTACCATTTTAATTTACTCAGCTGTTAATTAAAAAATATATACTAAAGACACCTTTTGAAGGTGTCAAAACACAACTTTACAATGACTCTAATATTTGTTGTCTAACGACACCAAAAATACCCAATCATGGCCTCGGAGTCGACTTAAAGAGCACTTAATAAAACTAGGTGTGACGAAAATCGACAAAGATTTTATTTTCATTTTCTCCTGCGTTCCACTCAATGTCTGCAGCTCGATTCCAGAAAGATTCTTATTATCTACCTAAGTCATGTAAACAATATCAGTTTCCGTTTTAACGACATGTTAAAGGTTGCCAAGATCGTACGCGTCAATGTACTTTTAAGTGTGTAAGGGGTGTGATTGGTGATTAAAAGGAAATGATGAATATATGGGCCCTAATATCGGTATTATCGACGTAAGCTTGTCTAATTGCAAGCTCGATATTTACAAGTGCATTTTCCAGGACAAATCGCCATTTGTGGTTGTCAGTGCCTGAAATCCAACAAAAGTACACAATCTTTCCGAGTGTGTTTATCTATTTTTTGTCTAACGATTCTTCATTTTAGTTAGTCACTGTTTAACGACACTGTGTCATTACATGGATGATTAGCGTCGCCCTCCTCCTTTCTCCAGGCTTGGGACTGGCACTGCCAGAGTATGAGTGTTTATAAACAGACTTGTATACGAGATATCAAACTTCGAGACCGAGACCGAGACAGTGGGGTCCGAGACCGAAACACAAGGTCCGAGACAGTTCAAGACAGTTCAAAACGAGTGAAATGCACATTGGACCCAAATCCCGAAACAATTTTTCTCTCAACTTTTGAAGTTTAAAACCAGGGACAAGTCATTGAAATCAACCGATCACCTGAATTGTATAAACAATAAAGAAATTAAATATTTCAGCCATTCAGAAATCTTCTTAATGATTATAACAGTTTAACCAACAAAAGTCCATATATAGGCTAATAACGACATAAGTCACATCACTCACCTTGAGAAACTAGATGATGTACCAAGCGTTTCGCTTATGTTGGATTGACACCAGCGGCCATTTATTTTGTTTTTCATTGATTTCAAATTGCGTGAATTCAATTTTCACTATTTCAGGTTCTTTATGAGACATTTTCAGATATTTGCACTGATAGAAATTAGAAAATTGAAATAAAGCAATAAACTACAAACTTATGACTTATTCAATGTCTATTACTACAAGAAACATCGCTTTTCTTAACTTCCGGTTTCGTTTAGCACTTCCGATTAACTAGTTATCCGTTCGGCACAGGACAATTTTTCGCGATACTGTCAGAAGTTCAGAACTAAAGACAGTTTACGCGAGAACTACGGAGACCGCTTTTACAGGGAAACAAACCTTTCGCTTCAAGACAGTTTCCAAAAAAGTCAAGAAATGACCTCGAGACCGCGACCGAGACAGTGGGGTCCGAGACTGAGACATCAAAAACCTATCTCGAGAAGTCTCAAGACCGAGACAGTTTCTCGAGACAATCCAAGTCTGTTTATAAGTGTGGCCAAAACTTATACGCGCATTATCCTGATAGCCTAATAATTATTAAAGACGTGAATTCCAGTGGAATCGTCATCCTCTGGCTGATCTAAGTTGCATAATAATGTTTAACACGAAAGTGGCGATTGAGCCAAATGAGGTAAATAACGCTTAAAAACCACGATTTGTAGTTGTCTAAGCATACCCTATATATTTAACAGAGTCAGACAGACAGGCAGACAGACAGGCAGGCAGGCAGGCAGACAGGCAGAAAGACAAACAGAGAAACAGAGAGACAAAAAGATACAGAGACCGCTAGACAGAGACGCTGAATTGAGAATCATCAGCATATCGCTTGATCATTCAATTATGACACTTTGGTAGGCTACAGAGACAGTCCGACACACACACACACACACACACACACACACACACACACACACACACACACACACACACACACACACACACACACACACACACACACACACACACACACACACACACACACACACACACACACACACACACACACACACACACACACACACACACACACACACACACACACACACACACACACACACACACACACACACACACACACACACACTATACACTTATTCAACCATTTATGGTTAAATCGCGACTTGGGTGACCCTATTTGGCGTTTCAGGTTGTGATTAGACACCTTTAAATAGCTATTCCTGACATTATATATATAACATCTTCGTCATTTCCTTTTAATCAATATTGATTAAATAGGACAAGCTTCCATCTAAATGTAGAACGACGCGAATGGTCTTGGCAACCAATAAGTTAGTTATAAATAATTTATTTCTTCTGCAACTTTACATCTTCACCTGTCGTATTGAACAAACCTAGTTATATATAACATTTAGAAAACCGATTTAAAGGTGTCCAGCAGTAACCCAGCGTAAAGAGTAAATCATCCAGAATTTACGGTCATCTTGGATCTTCAGGGCTTCAGTTAAAGTTATAACAATTATTTTATAATTATAATGCAACGATTAGTGGCATGAACACTACATAATGTTGTGAAATGAAGATTTTAAATTTGTCTAAACATAGCCTATTATTTTCCTTAAGTTACATCATCATCATATCATCATATATTCGTTTAATGTGTTAACAACAGACATGACGCTGTAGGTGTACAAAAAAATACATCTAGATAATAGTATGAATTAACAATAGCTTAGTAAGAGTTCAGGAATAACATACGAGATATAAAATTTCGTGAGTCCTTGTCAGGAAGGTTAAAGTTATGTGGTCTGATCCTAAGAAAATAGGGCGTAAAATGTTGGTTAGGAAATAGGCATCTGAGTGAATGATTCTCATTTAAGAGGACGGCCTTAAAGAGTGAAGTGTCTGCTTTATTAGCCAGAACATTCATAGAAGGGGAATCTGACTGAATAAAACCAGAGCGTTTTAATCTGTTATTCAGACGTTCTATGCGGGATTTGTCCTTTTCGCTCGCCAGTCCCCACCAGGCGGGGGAAGCATACATTGTTCTGGCTATGATGGTTGCACGGGTGATCAGTTGTAGAGAATCTGCAGATGCACCATGGTTTTTGAGTGTTTAATGTCATGTTGTGGCCGATAGGGTCGTAGCCTTTATTGTATACAGTATATTAAATTTTTAGTTTATAGTAATGTATCCTTTGGATTGGATTCAACTGTTTAACGAAATCTTGTGGCACCAAAAGCCGCTAACGATGAAAATAGGAAACTTTTTGTACTTCAAGCAAGGTTTGGTTGATTAGTTGCTGTTTAACGACTCTGTATCATAAGAAAGATGGCTTGCGGCGCCCTCCTAATTAATCCAGGCTTGGGACTGGCAGTTACGGGCATGGCGGAGATTCGAGTTTTGTACAAACATAATTATAAAGATGGAGAAAAGGAGAGAAAGATCATCTAACACACACACACACACACACACACACACACACGCACACGCACACGCACACGCACACGCACACGCACACGCACACGCACACGCACACGCACACGCACACGCACACGCACACGCACGCGCACACAAGAACAAGCATCCAACTGTAAACAAGTACGCACACACACGCGTCCTTTTTAGCTGGCGCTTGATGGTTAGCGTCACTCTCTTTCTTCCGGGCTTGGGACTGGCACTGCTAGTGTACGAGAAGTCAAGGAGTTGGTAGTGGTTTCAGTTTAACGACACTGTGATAACTGATATCAAAAATAACATACGGCGCAAAGGTAGCTGCACTACATATAAAATGGAAGTAACGTGATTAAAAGGTGTCTAACGGTTGCCATAAAATATTCAGACGCACGCAGTCTATATTGGTTGGTTTTTCTGTTTAACGACTAGCTGTGTGGTAACGAAGACCATTAGCGTCGCCCTCCTCCTTTATCCAGGCTTGGGACTGGCACTGTCATAAAGCGAACAGTGGCGTAGCTGTTGGCTGTGGGGAATTTAAGCGGTTTTGTGCACAATGTTACATTAAAACAATAAATGTTACTAATACGGCGTAATCTGGTAGTGCCAGTTCCAAGAATTGAGAAAGCAGTAGGGCGACGATAATCGTCTTGGTTGTGGCAAAGTGTCGTTAAGCAACTAACCAACCAACAATCATGATACAATTTCTCATTGATAAGGCCACTCTTCAATCAGACGAGATCAGGTGATCGACGTCACGAATGCGGAATCGCGTTTATGCGGCGGCTGGAACGTGCAAGAAACAGGTGCCTGCTGAACGTCTCCTCAAAAGTGGCAGTTGCTTGACCACGTGATCATCGACCGGACCATCAAACAGTGGCGTCCACGTCTAGGGTCGTGTGTCCGTGAACAAGGAGGACATTTTGAACACTAGATGTAGCTGAACTTCACTTTCTTGTGGCTCTGCCGCTCTTGTATGTTGGAAACTTCCTTTTTTCAGTGCTGCATCTCAAACGTTCATAAAAGTGACAAATTCACCAACATTTCCAAACGGCGTTAGAATTTGGTGGTAATATGGCTATTGTTGTTGTATTTAAAATTTCAGACAAATGTTAACAATTTTGACCGAGTTATGACATTTGTTCTAGGGGTCCACTTTTCATCGGGACACAGTGTATATATATATATATATATATATATATATATATATATATATATATAAATATATATATATATAAAGACTAATCCTTACATAAATATATATTAAGGTTAAAATTGATTATCTAGCATCTTTTGTGGCGATCGAGGATGTTTAGGTTGACTCTATTGTATTGTATTGTATTCATAAATTTATATAGCGCCGCTCACAGCAGTGGCCATTCAGTAGCGCTCCGAGTGCAAGAACCCATAGAAAAGAAGGTTTCGAGGAGGGAGAATGCTGTAGGAAGAGACCCAAAAAGAATGGTAACACGTAGAGTGGAGGGAAGGGCATTGTTCGACTGTCCGAATCAAGTATTTGCAATTGGAAAACAATAGTAGTTACGATTGTTCAGTGACGGAGCCTAATGGTTGATAAGGCTATTGACTTCCATATACTCGACATTGTCCAAGAAGAAGCGCAAATAGGCGTTTGAATGGAACTAAACAATCTATAGCCTAACGTTCTTCTCTTCCAACCAAATTAATTGTAACAGGCATAGGTCTGTTATTCAGTGTTCCTCGCGAACCTGTGGCTACCAGGGCCTCCGAATACAGCATTGTACAAGGTTAGGGTCTGGCAGTGGCTTCACTAGGGTTAGTGTCACCCGGTGCGGTAACTCATGGTGTCACCCCATTGACCTCTCCCTTTCCAGACCATACAGAATCCTTAGTAACGTTTTTTGTACTAATGTTGCCGATAAATTAGCATAGAGTGTCAGCTTAGGTAAACTGATACAATTATACATGTAAGCTGGGCTTACGAGAAATGTTTTGTTGCCATGTTATTGTTAACTTGAAAATAATAAATTTCTGCTGAAACTCTGAAATTTTTGTAGAGAGGCATTTTGTCACTTTGGTGTCACCCCTGTGAAGGTATCACCCGGTGCGGTCCGCACCCATCACACTACCTAGTGACGCCACTGGGGTCAGGGCCGAGTCAACTTTAGAACAACGATAGCAAAACTTTTAAATCCTAATCCATCCTAATCACAGGCTTATCAAATATGCGGGAAATACATACCTACTTGTACCGTCATCAAACAGTATTATTGTGACTGATGAGGTCGAACACGCGTTGCACTGGGTTGCATACTGTAATCTTATACTATATTTTATCAAAGTTTGTCCTTCCGTTTGTTTGTTCGTATGTTTGTTCGTTTGTACGTTTGTTTGTCCATCCTACTAAAGGCTCTGAAAGGGAACGCTTTAGCGAATCGAACAATTTTACAAAACATTTTAACAGTAATTTGTAGGTAAACGCGACTAATCTCAGCTCACAATTTACTTTAAACGCTGATATTATAATCATTATGGACATTTAAAATTTCGAACTGGACTACCGTTGCAACATTACGCCGCCATATCTGATTCCTCATAACGTCATACGGCCTCCTACAATACAGCATTCGCATTTCGGGATTTCTCCAACAAGCCAATGGCTACATTGGTAAGAGATGCGTATGTTGCGTCTCATATGCGCCTCTGTGCTGTTATAGAGAGCGTGAGGATCGCGGTTCGATTCCCGATGCCGGCTTATTTAAGAAATTAAACTCTTGGGCTAGCACGGTATTTGCAAGGGTTTATACTAAATGGTGTGGCGTCCATTCAAACTGGCGAGCGGTGGTGAAGTGTTGGGACTCGTCCGATCAATTCATTGAAAAATGAGCAGGATCCAGGCTATAATTACTCACTACTCAGCCACTATAGAAAAAAGAGAAAGTTTTACATTTTCAAATCCAGCGGGAACGATGTACACAGATATTAGAGATAACTCGTGCGAAGCCGTGTAGCAACGTGTAGTCTTAAATAAACCAAACGAAGACCTGTAAGACAGATTCTGATATTAACGACATCTTATGACGACAAAGGCCGTTGACGTCGACAGGCATTATTTTGGCATAGGCCTAATACAGCTGACCTAACTCTTAACAGAAGAAACAGGTACTAATCAGCGAAAAATATAGCGCTTCTTCTTCTTATTAGTTGTTTCAATCATAGAGCACCCTGAAGTTCTGTACGAAATTAGAACGCTTGACTCTAAAGTGCAAAAAGAAATGTTTACTTGATTGGCGCTTGAATATACTATCTAAAATAGATCGGATTATATTGGAATGGATTGAGAATTGATTGCTATGGTTTCCAGCTACAGCCTACGGCTATCACTAATGCCACAATTAAGGCCTTGAGCTAGTTTCCTGCTTTTCGATTGAGTGACCTTAGAATTACCTATATTTTCTTCGATTTTACAAATTTGCATCCGGAGAAAAACTGCAGATCTTGATCACGATGACACTGGTTCGAACATGTTTCATCTGATGTCTTATCATCTTATGTAGCAAGGAGTCTTAGCATTACCTTATCATCTTATGTAGCAAGGAGTCAATACTACATGTATAATTAATGCTCTATGTTTCTTTTCTTTTTCTCATTTTTGTATCGTTTAGTTGTTGTTCTGCCTCTGCGGCGTAATACAGTGTTCAATGCATAAATAATATCTAGATACGCTGATACTCCTGTAAATCTATATTATAAGTCTTAGTCTGTTTACGTTGCCCTTCCGTTTGTTTGTTTGTATGTTTGTTTGTATGTATGTCCGTTGTCTAAAGTCTCCGAAACGGAACGCTTTAGCGATTTACAAAATTTTACAAAACATTATTACGCCGCGTCTAGGTCATCGCGACGATTTTCAGCTCGCAATTTTATTTAAACGCCGATATATGGACAGTTTAAATTTCCAACTGCTTCGACGAGGCTATCTTATAATACCATGGCCATTTGTCCACGTCACGCTCGCTAAATATGCAATCTTAAATTACGTCACGCGGCTAATTATGCAATCTTACGTCACGCGGGCTAACGGCAAAACTTCGTCTATTATTTAGCAAATAATACGCCTATTATAATATAGAGATAACCCGTGCACATGTAGTACGGGGAACAAATAATACGCCTATTTAAGGTAGAGATAACCCGTGTAGTACGGGGAACAAATAATATTGCCTATAATTATAAGGTAGAGATAAACCGTGCAGTACACGGGCAAAGCAACAATGGTCACCTCAAAATATCGTTTCCAATCAGATATATGGACATTTTTTAAATATTTGAAGCCTATCAGCAAATATAGTAAGTAAGTAGCCTTTATTTGCAGCCGTTAAAAATTACGCCTGGGCAAAACCCGGGCGAACGCCGGGTAAAAACTGCTAGTAGATATATAAAATTCATTCTGACATTCTTCCTGAAGTATTATTTTATCTGAGGCGGTCACAAGATGCGGTTAAAGATGCGAAGCACTGATTAATGTAAGTTTATGCTAAGACACTTTTAAATTGCTTAATAATGTAAGTTTATGCTAAGACACCTTTAAATTGCTTAATAATGTAAGGTAATGCTAAGACACCTTTACATTGCTTTTCACGATGTTACATATTCATAGATTTCGTGAAGTCATTTAGTAAAACCGGTCATTCCACAGGTTCATCAATCGACGTTAAACGTTGGAATAATAATAAGTCATTTAGTACTGGAGAATTTATCAGCATTTATCTGTGTTAGTGACTTTGGAGACCACAAATGACGTTAAACACCCAATCTTAATAAAATATAATATAAAAAATTTTGCGAGGACACTTTTAAATAGCTCTATCCAACGTTATTAATTTTCGTTCAGTCAATAGTTACAGCTACATCACTGCATGTTGGTATCAGTCGAAAACCTAAATGAAAGAGGAGGGCGACGCTAATGATCTTAATCATCACACAGTGTCGTTTAACCGAAGCTACCTCTACACGGTTTGCATGCAACGACGTCGAGTTATCGGCTCTCGCGGGCACAAGATGTCGCTGAGCTCTCGATAGCATAATTATACTGTACTAGCAGTTTTTACCCGGCGTTCGCCCGGGTTTTCCTCAGCGCCCGTGTATTTGAATTTAACGACATCTTCGTCAGCGCCCGTGAATTTGAATTTAACTATGTGCACATTTTTCGTGTATCCCTCTGGCGAATTTACGCGCTGGCTTGAAATTGTTTAATTGTAAGTCTACGCGATATATACTCCTGCATAGCTAGATTTCAATGGCATTGAAACAGACTATGACCACATCGAAACTTAAAATGTCCAAATATCGGAATTTAAAGTAAATTTTGAGTTGAAATAAAGTTGGGTTGAGATCTATAGAAATTCAAATGAAAACGTTCGTTAAAAATTTCGTATCCCTAAAGTTTTGCATTGGCGAATTTTTAAGTCCGATGACCTATAAATTCAGCCGGGGCGTGACCACTTCTGATTTGAAATCAACGGTCATCGTGATTGGTTGCGAATCAGAGCGTTGACCTAGATCCTCCGCGTGACGTAAGATTGCATATTAATTTAAGCCTTCGTGACGTGAACAAATGGCCATACTATGGGCGGTATTAAGATAGCCTCGTTTAAAAAGTTGTAAATGTAAAATGTCCATATATCGGCGTTTAAATAAAATTGCGAGCTGAAAATAGTCGCGTTGACCATGACGTGGCGTAATAATGTTTTGTAAAATTTTGTAAATCGCTAAAGCGTTCCGTTTCGGAGCCTTTAGCGAGACGGACAAACATACGGAAGGACAGAAAAAAGAGACTTTGGATTATATATATAGATTAACGACCTGATAGTACATTAAGTAAGTAAAGTAAGTAAGTGTGTTCTTTATTAAACTCTGGCAAACGCACGGCGCTGTACATACAAAGTTATACAAAGTTATCAAATTTCATTTTCATTTCATTTCATTTCGGATATTTATATAGCGCCTCTTCAAGATTTCTACTCAGAGGCGCTCCCGACTACAGCGCGGACACTGAATCGGAGTTTCACGCCGAAGCGCATGAGCAATTGCAAGTGAAGGACTTGCCCAGGGTCCCTACGCGGCGGCTTGAGGTAGATTCAAACCCGCAACCCTCCGGCTGCAAGGCACCAAATATACCCCTAGAGGTGGATTCGAAGCCGCAACCCTCCGGTTGCAAGGCACCGAACATACCTCTACACCACCGCGCCCCACAATAGTAGCGGAAAAGTAGCGGAAAAGTTAGTTAATAGTAAACTAAACATCAGGTTAC
Source organism: Aporrectodea caliginosa (assembly GCA_020284085.1). Classification (NCBI taxonomy): domain Eukaryota; kingdom Metazoa; phylum Annelida; class Clitellata; order Crassiclitellata; family Lumbricidae; genus Aporrectodea; species Aporrectodea caliginosa. Next base: position 294,645 of record JACEVL010000853.1, on the reverse strand, counting down.
ATTTAAATTCGTGTAATGGCTTTTCCTACGACCGTTTTCATTCAACGGTCGGTCTGAATAAAACCCCTCCACTGCCAAATACCCCAGATGTCCGTCCCCAACTTCGATTAAGGAGGAGGGCGACGCTAATCATCTGTGTTGTGACATAGCTTCGTTAAATAGAAACTATCCTGTAGCTTCCCTAATTCGAAAAAGAATGTGAGGTCTAGAGTAAAGTCGACTTTCAAAGACATTGAGCGACATAGTAGGTTGTTACACATTCAAAATACTAGTAATATTGCACAATAATTAGACACGTTCAAATCAGTTTTTCCAGCGTTATAATATATTCTTCATGGAACGCGACATTTACGGTGTAACAGTGAATTTGTACAACACTTTGAGCGATTGCCTCTGTTGTTTTTTTAATCCATGGTTTAACGTCATCATATGACATCAAAGGCCGTTGACGACAATTCAAAATTATGTACAATACAGTTGAAACAAAATTGATAGAGTTAAAGGCATAAACAGTACTTTACAATGTCACTCATATTCATTGTTTAGTAGCATAATATTTTAGTTCAGATACTAATTTCAATATTACTTGCATAAGATAACATACTGTAAGACGGTCTTTCAGGAAAATTATACACTGTTTTTCAGCAATTATCACACATAAATTTTTTAATGTAAAATGAAAAGATTCCTGATAAACAGCAATAATGTACACGAGATATCAATTCAGCTATTCAATGATATAACAGCATTGGTTTCAAGTTTACAAAACCTGTAATTATGAAGTTTACAAAACATGAAATTATGAGATGAAATTTATCATTTTAATTTTCAAACTTTTTTTCCCATTCAATGCAACCAGACATCATAATTAAAATACATCCATAGGCATACATTGAAAATGACAGTTCTTTATCACATGTTAAAGATATGAATAGAAAAGAGTATTGTAATTTGACCTGAGATTCTTAATCTTTCACTTTTAATTTTTAATTTCAGTTTAATGGTTATTAAATTTTATTATAGATGTTATTTTCGCATGAAATTCTTAGTTTAGTTATAAATGTTTACATAGGTAATTAATCATTACAAACAAGCAATGTTAGCATAATATATTTAAATGGCTTCAAATTGCCTCTGTTTATTAATTTACTATTTTTAAACACCTGTCAAACAGAGATTTAAAGGTGTCTAAAATGGCCGACAATAGCTATTGCTTAAAGTAGTTGTCGTTGCATGTGACCTAGGACATGACGATGATGATGATGATGTCGATGAAAAAACGTTAATCTAAATAGCGGATCTATTACTGAGTGATGTACGCATTGTACATACTTTTCGAACTGCAACTCTTCGTCAGCTGCCTTCGCAACTACATGATCTCATTAAGCATCAAACATTTTATTCAGCCAGTTTCTTGATGACTTCATAAAAGACTAAAACTTAAGAATATTGCATATGGCATAAAAAATGCCACGAACCGTAAAGTCGACGTCAAAAAATGAATATAATCCAGATGCAATTAAATTGGCAATATTGAAATTTGACGCTGTTTACACACCATCCACAGATAATATTATGCTAATATTTAAAAATTTTGGAGTTGTATTCTGTCGCGTAAAGTGTGTGTAAAGAATTCTTTCGCGTAAAAGAGCTTTTATTTCAGTAAATTTCTATAGCGCCCTTCAAGGATGCCTACTCAGAAGCGCTCCCAGCCCAACCCCGGTCGAATTTGGCAGTCTTAAGAGTAGTGAGAAACGAAGCAGAGTGGTGAGCATGTATCTGACGAAGCGCGGTAGGGAGCCCATTCCAGGTCGCAAGCACGGCTATAGAAAGGCGCGGCTCTACTTGGTAGCAGCCCGCGAACGAGGAACAATAAGCTCAGCTTGCGCAGCTCAGCGGAGAGAGCAACGACGTTGGACGCGTGTGGTGGAGCAGCAGAGCTCCCGCATGCACAGATGTACCAGACCTTTAATACTGCGCCGGGCCAAGACAAATTCGATAGACAATAAGCTGCGAATAAGGAAGCACGTGGAGCACATCCAGCGTCTACTCAGAGACACGTCCAAACCTTGGAATGCGGCCAACAAGGCGGGAGGCCGTGTGCAGGGCCGTATTCAGGGACCCAATCCGGCAGGCTGGAAGTACATCATACATGGCGCTACAGTAGTCGAGCCGTGAAACTACTAAAGTATCGACAAGGGTCATGTTGGGCCAGGAGACAGAGAGCGCGAAATTGCCTTGAGCTGCTGAAGCTGATGATGTTCTCATTCAAAAACTAAAGTAATTCAGACTTATGACATAACCACACATTATTAAACCTGGCATGACAGGCAGAGATTTACAATTGATTCAAACTCGCTAAGATTGACACATCCCAAAAAATTCCAACTGATTTCGAATGTTTAACGACATCTTGTGCCTGCCAGATCCGCTATCGTCAATCATACCTAATGTATAAAAAATATGGAAAGAATCTAATTAAAAGAAACAAATGGTTTATACGAATATATAGGTTTGGATAAAACAATTTGAAGGTGTCTAAATGTATCAACCTTATCCTAATTATTATTATTATTATATTCGTTTTATTGGTAACAAAGACTGATAGCTTTTTTATTATTTAATATTATTTAAGCAAATTTATATAGCGCCCTTTCAAGGATGCCTACTCAGAAGCGCTCCCAGCCCAACCCCGGTCGAACAAGACAGTCTTAAGAGTAGTGAGAAACGAAGCAGAGGGGTTAGCAGGTATCTGACGAAACGCGGTGGGGAGCCCATTCCAGGTCGCATGGCCGGCTACGGAATAGGCGCGGGGCTGCCTGATAGCAGTCCGCGAACGAGGAACAATAAGCTCAGCTTGTGCAGCTGAGCGGAGAACTAATATTATACTAACATTATTTACAGATTTTGTCGCTTTATGCATGAAAAAAGCTTGCGTGCCATCTATAACAGCTTTCTCGTGTTGTTTGTAATTAAATTAGACACCCGTTTATAACGTTCAACCTTCATTACAAAAGTCATGTACAGAATTTTTTCCAAGACTGATTATTTTGTCCTGAATCTTGTGATCGGCTACTCCATTCACTGTATAATGTCATACGAACGGTGAGAACTATTCAAAAGTAATCTCTGTCGAAGTCAACGGCCTTTGTTGCCACAAGATGTCGTTCAACTCAGGATCTAATCCGAGACTTCCTATGACAATGATTTTCGGAAAGGCTTTATTGTACTGTATTGCATTCAAGCATCTATAAAGCGCCTCTAGTGGATAAACCGTTCAGAGTCGCTTCCAGAGCGCAAGGCCACGAGAGAAAAAATAGGTTTTGAGAAAAGCAAAGGAATCAATCAATCAATTTCGTTTATTCTCAACATCAAGCTGACAGGTCGCAACTTGTAACAGGTAACAGATAGGAAAAATTGTCTCAGCTCTGGCAGTTAATTATTAAATGGGTTGAGATCGCAACTATTATCTCTGCTCTAACTGCTAACAGTTAGTTACTAAAGAAGAATTAGGCTAGTGGCAGTGTTAGTTAGGGCAACGAACGAGGTAACCAATAAGGTATATACTGGAGAATACATGTATTTAGTAGATGTTTTTAAATAATACACGAGATATGAAATTGCGATCGTCCTTGGTTGGGAGGAGAAAACCGTGTGGCCTCGGTCTTAGCTCATAGCGGAGGTGGGGGCGGCTTGGAGGAAAGAGCCCACGTAGAACATGGCTTTCATTTGCGAAGGAGGAGGGGTGATGTCTTTGGTTATACTCTAGTATTGCCAGTCCAAGTCCTGGAGAAAGAAGGTCGACGTTAATCATCCTTGTTATGACACATCGTCGTTTTAACAGCAGCTAACCATCACGAAAAACTCGCTCGCTCAAAGCTAATACCGTTTTTAAGTGGTGCCAGTCCATAGCCTTGGTGAAGGAGGAGGGCTACATCAACCACCGTTGTTATAAGGCAATCATACTATGCCGCTGAACAGTGGAAGCTATTAAAACTCCCTTGTCAAAACTGCCCGTACTATGGTAGTGCCAGTCCCAAGTCTGGACAAAAGAGGAGGGCGACTCTAGTCATCTTTGTTATGAAGCAGCGTCTTTAAACAACAACTATCCATCCAAAGCTCGCTGCGTATCTACACTGTGTCCACGATAAAGTAGACCCCTAGACTTTGTTAAATATCTTGGTCAATTGTACTACTATAGGTACTAAATTTGGTGCACGTGAACTTCAGTCTATTCTATCTAAACCCTGCAAATTTTATGACAATTGATGCAACGGTTACGATGATATACCCTTATGAAATTGGGTGGTTCAGGAACCAAGTTACCAACACGTAAAACGCATAGACAGATGCGTGCGCGGCTGATCATCCTGACTCAGCACCAGTTCTCCGACAGCATTGATGTTTGTTTGCGTCCATGGTTGTGTTTGCGTCTCGTGGTTTCCTTGCAACTGATCCGGTTGTGGCAATCTTTTTTAACAGCTTGCTGACACCAGCTAGGGACCAATTTTTCATTGGAAATTCTGTAATGAGTCTCCTACGCCATACCCCTTCGTCTCTCTCAACTCCTTGATTAAAATCTTGTCCTCTGCACTGAAAACCATTTCTTTACAACCAACTACTGTTACTGTTACTGTTACTGTTACGTAAAACAGGTCTCGTAGTGTAATTGTTTCCGAAAATGACGCTTATAAACAACAGCCTATCCCTGCGGTAGCCAGAAAAATGACGTAATTCTATGCGTTTTACGTGTTGGTAACTTGGTTCCTGAACCACCCAATTTCATAAGGGTATATCATCGTAACCGTTGCATCAATTGTAATAAAATTTGCAGGGTTTAGATAGAATAGACTGAAGTTCATGTGCACCAAATTTAGTACCTATAGTAGTACAATTGACAAAGATATTTAACAAAGTCTAGGGGTCTACTTTATCGTGGACACAGTGTATATTCTTCCAATGTTGAGTGTTTAACGTCATCCTGTTGATGCTAGAGCAGTTACTACGCGATTTACCTCTTGTAATACTATTATACGAGCAATAATAATATTACTAGGATTGAACAATGGATGGATGGATCCCGAGTTTAACGACATCTCTGGTAACGCTATCTCTGCTGGACTTTCACTGGCTAATATTTCGAAGCTACAGGCTATCCTTACTTTCTCTGTTCCTCTAATTGGAGGTGTCCCCAGGTTTAGCCATATAGCTTCCTTGATGCGGGATTCTTTGCACCGGCTGCCCCCACCACCCAGCGTGTTCAGTTTAAGATCCTGACCCTTATTCGCAATTACCTTGCTGGCTGTGCTGCATCATACTTTAGGGCGTTCTGCATTTCACTCTACTCGGCCCCGGGTCATGGCACCCTTCGGTCAGCTGCCCATGGCCCTCTGACTGTCCCTTGTATGCATACTGCTACAGTGCTACAGCTCAGTCCAGAAACTTTGCCTATGTTGGGTCCACCAGCTGGAATCGCCTTTCTAGAGACCTGCGGCTCGAGCCACTCAGTTTTTCCCTTCCACAGTTTCGCAAGCGACTGAAAAGTCTTTAGTATTTGACAGTAATTTCACTGGTTCATATATATCGCTATCTCCATTGATGAGTTTTTTTCCCTTGAAGTGGTGCATTATTAATGTCAGATTACAATTTATTATAATTGCAATTACAAGAAAATCCTTGGCGTGGGACAAAGTTAACTCGTTAAAACGGCGCCGTATATAACGACGATAAAACACCAATTTAAAGGTGTCTATCCGTCGGTCAAATCTGGTTTCATGCAGGTTTAACGAAATGTCTTGGTTGCCAGGGCCGTCAACATTACATAATTTTAATAAAATGTAATTCAAATTTTTTTTGTAATAGCCTAAGTGTTGCGTTAAACGTATTAATTGGTTAGTTGCCGTTTAACAACAGAGTAGAATATCATAACAAGGATGATTAGACCTCTGAGTAGGCTTCTTGAAGGGCGCTATGTAAATTCCTGAAATGAAATTAATGAATTCCTTAAATGAATTCCTGAAATGTTTAGCGTCATGTGGCGCTAGGTTGCATTTATTCTGAGAATATTATCGTTCCTTCTGTCTCTGTGTTTGTTTGTGAATAGAGGCGCTTAATAAACGCCGGACGTGTCCAAAATTGTTTAAGACTTTATCAACGTTGTTTTTCCTTTAGGCCTATTTCTTGTAAACAAATAAATGGGGTTCATTAGTTTAAAATTTCTTTCTCCGTTCGATCGAGCGTTTACGGTTCGATTCCGAAAAGTTCCTTATCATCTACCTAAGTCATTTGAAACTACTATTAATTGTCATATATTTGATTCTATTAGTGATGTGTGTGTGTGTCCACAGTTTAACGGCAGCTTATGACAACATAGGCCGTTTCCGCCGACAAAGATTGTTTTATGGCATATTACAGCTCATAAAGTGAAACGAAAATGGCGAATATATAATATTGGTAATCACGATGTAAAGGTGTCTAACGGAGTATTTAATTAAGATCACAGTATGCGTAAGGCAGGGATGCGGATTGTCACCAGACCTGTGTAACTTGCGTCTGGAGGCGAATGACCGAGACCAGAAAACTCTGGAGGCTATGATGAGTTGTTGTGGAATGAATGCTGTAAAAGCTGGTGTGACACTGATTGGACAGATAGATACTTAATAAGCTGCGTTTCGCTGATAATATTGACTTGTAGCAGAGTCGCCGTTCCAACTTCAGGAACTGACATTTAGAGTTCACGACAGGTGTAGAAGTTTTGGACTCTGAATAAATGTGCAAAAGACCAAACAATGACCATCGGAAAAAAGATAAAAAGTTGAAATTAGATTGGATGGAGAGGAGCTGGAGCGAGTCACAGAGTTCGTGTACCTGAGAGTATTAATAAACGGGAGATGGCCACTGTACAAAGGACATAAAACGTAGGATTAACCTGGAATCAGCGATGTTTGGCAGATTGAATAGAATGTGGAAGACGAGCAGCAATATCAACAAGAACAAAAATCAAACGGTATAGGGCATTTGCCACTCCAGTACTGATGTATGAATCTGAGTGTCGGTGCCTACGGAAGAAGGACGAATGGAGGATTCTAGTGGTGGAAATGAGCTGAGAAAGAATAGCGAGGAGGACCAGACGAGATAGGATTCGTAATGAGGTAATCCCGAAGGAGTTGGGACAGAGGGAAACACTGGTAGATATGATCAGAAAAAGAGGACTGACATGGTTTGGTCATGCAGTACGAATGGACGATAAGAGATTACCAGCAAGGGTAATTATATTGCCATGTGGAGGTAACAAGGAGTCGAGGAAGACAAAGACATGGATGGAAAACGTGAGACACAATCTTAAAGACTTGGATAAGAAAATGACCCTGAAAACTATCAGAGACGGAAAAAAAGGAGCCATCTTGTTCAAACATCATCTTCGGCACACACCTGTCGGAAGTGAGAAAAGAAGAAGAAAAGAAAGAGGAATCGTAGTCAAATATTTACAAGTACAATTATCAGCCTTTGGTTTGACCAATGCAATATATAGGGAAGATGTTCTTGTTATCATTCCTACGTCATTTAAAACAATATTAGTTTCCATTTTAGCTACATCTTAATTAATGGTTGCCATTTGCAGGGCAGTTTACGTCGATCTATCTTACGTGGGGCGGGGCTAGGCTTATATTTCATTGCTAATTAAACGAAAATAATAAATTTATAAAAACGGTATTCACCATTTAAAGGTGTCTAATCGTAGCCCCCCCCCATAATAATAAGTGCATTTTCCAGTGCTTATTGCCATTTTGTGGTTGTCAGGGCATAAAATCCATCCAAAGTACAAATTCTTTCCGAAAATGTTTTGTTCCTTGGTCGAGATCCTGCCATCTTGTGGTTACTATAGGGCATCTGACCTAGGTCGCACATATTATTAAAGAACTAGTTAAGAATATAGTTAAGAACAACGTTTACTGCTGAATAATAATTATACTGCTGGTCACGTTATATGCAACTATGTGAACTATAGTATGTTGATTTGATTATAATGATTTTAAGAAATTAAGTCATAAAAAATAACTAAATAAGCTAGCCACTGTATAGACTAGACTGATTGACATAGCACTAGGGCTATCCTGTTAGCTGAACGTAATGTTCCTTCGGGTATTACCCATTGTAACTGCATTTTTTAAAACCTACCTTAACATGTAAACACTTAATTGAAGCGGTGAACAATAAAGTTGATTTGATTTGATTTGAAAATGAACGTTAGTAACTGTCTAACGCCGCTGTATCTTAACAAAGGTGTTTAGCGTCGCCCTTCTCGTCTATCTAGGCTTGGGACTGGCACTACCAGAATACGGGCGGATTTCGGTTGGTGCGTTATGCAGGGGACATTTTGTACAATACATTCACGATTTCATGTCTTCGAGAATCAATGTTGGAAATGCTATCTCTTCTGGTCTGGGTTCCTCTCTTACCTTGAATTATTACAGTCTGTTCTTAATGCTTCTGCTCGCCTGATTGGTGGAATCCCGAAATTTGGACCACACATCTACCTACATGCACGATAACTTGCACTGGTTTCCAATCGCTCAACGCACTAATTTTAGATTTTAACTTTCATGCGGAACTGCTTGGTGGGAATTGCCCCATTTCATTTTGATTCAACGTGTATCTCTGCCTTGTCTGTTCCTGGTCGTGGGTTCCTTCCTTCTGCCGATCAGGGTGTTCTTCTTGTCACTCGGGCTCGTTCCTCCACAACTCAGCACAGAGGCTTTCTTTCGTCGGTCCTGTGTCCTGGAACAACCTTTCTTATAAAACTAGGGCTGAAATAGTCAGCCGAGAGAGGCTGACTATCTCAGCCTTTCTTTGTTTGCACTGCTCAGCAAATGCTTCAAGACTATTCTGTTTGAACGAGGGTTCTCCATGTTGCGTCCAGATAGCTACCGATGCGGTTTCCCTTGAAGTTGCTCATTACAAATTTTAATTCTTCCTTTAGCTACTCATCCAGGAATTGTACTATGGATTACCGCCTGCTAAATACAGTCCTGATACCTCCATTAGACACCTTTGATACGCTCACTCTTTTGCGATATATGTAATTGAAGCACGACCGACAATAGAATAATTTCACCCTTCTATGACGGGCAATTATCGAAACGATTATTCGTACGATTATTCTATCAATTATTATTTTATTGCGTTTAATGGCGACTAAAGTGGCCGACTTCTTCCCGCTGGGTATGTGCTCAGAAGTAGGACTACGCATGCGCCGTTCATCAACAAAGACAGATGGACGGAATGAACGACAGTTGAACCGGACGACAGAAAGGAAAGATAAACCTCTCGACGAAGAGCCAAACAGGTTTAGAACACACCGTAATTAACGCAAGTTAATTATCTCGGCTGAGTAAAAAAGTGATAAGAGCTATGAGCAGAAATTGATCAGGTAGGACCAGAAACATATCGCATTTCTTATTAAGATTATAATCACGTAATCTGCGTAGCTGCTCGACACCGCGGCGAGGCTCATCTGCTATAGGAGGAAGTACAACCACGTCACACCGATCCTCCGCGATGTCCTCCATTGGCTTCCTGTTCCGTTCTGCATCGAGTTCAAGCTCTGTCTGCTTGTTTTTAAATCACTTCATGGAGCCGCGCCTG